>PVKM010021827.1:0-22280 GCA_004027735.1 Carollia perspicillata | reverse complement strand
AGTGCCCTGGAGTAGCATTAGAGTGGATGCACATCTTCAAGAACATAGCAGTTTCTCTCAAAAACACTTAGGGTGGGAATAAAGGACTTCCTTTAGACTATTGTTCTCTCTCTGAAGTTATTTCATTTCTAGAGGAATATTCATGTAGAGGCTTCTATTTTAATTTGGGAAATGCAAGGAATTCACTTTTTGAAAATTTGATGTAAAATTTACAAACACTGAAATGCCTGATCTTAAGTGTACAATTCATTGCGTTTCTATAAACCTATATACTTCTGTTATCAAAACCCTGATTAAGACATAGAACCTTCACTCTGGCTGGTGTGGCTCAGTGGATTGAGCACCAGCCTGTGAAGCGAAATGTCACTGGTTCGACTCCCAGTCAGGGCACATGCCTGGGTTGCAGGCCAAGTCCCCAGGAGAGGGCGTGTGAGAGGCAATTGATCCATGTATCTCGCACACTGATGTTTCTCTCCTTCTCCTTCTCCCTCCTTTCCCCTGTGTCTAAAAATAAATAAATAAAATCTTAAAAAAAAAAAAAAAGGACATAGAACCTTCTTTGCTTCACTCCAGAAAGATCCCTCACGTCTCTGACAAGCTAATCCCAACTCCTGTTTCCTATGGGCAGTCTTCATTGATTCCTATTATCAGATTAGTTTCGTCTGTTCTTGAACTTCACGCAAATGAAGTTGTTTTCCACAAATAGTTGTTCGTATGGAAAATAATACAATAATTAATAAGTCATAATCGAAGAATAAGCTGCTTTGCATACTCACAGCTTTGCCCCACCCTGTAGCGTCATAGAGGACGTGCTCTTTTGTGCCCTGATGCTTTTGCTGAACACAATGTTTTAACATGCACCTCTATTGTTGTTTTTATCTGTAGTTCAATTACAGAACAGCATTCCATTGTATGAATTTACCATAATTTGTTTATTCATCTTCCTATTCACTGACATTTGGTTAATACAAATAAAACTGCTATAATAATTCTTATACAATTTTTTTTTGTGGAAATATGTTTTCATTTCTTTGGGGTAAATACATAGGAGTAAAATTGCTGCATCATAAGGGAAGTATATATTAAACTTTAAAAGAAACTGCCAAATAGTTTTCTAGAATAGTTGCACCACTTAATGGATTCTACCGGCCATGTATGAGAGTTCATGTTTGGTCCACATTCTTGCTAACATTTGGTATTGTCCTTTAAAAGAGAAAATTAGCATTCCACTTTTTGTAAAATATCTCATTTAGTTTCAATTTACATTTCCCTGATGACTAATACCATTGAGCATGTTTTAATGTACATATATATTAGACATTCATATATTTTCTTTTGTGAAGTACCAGTTCAAGTTTGGGGGGGGGACAATTTTTTACTGAGTTGTTTGTCTTCTTCTTACTGATTAGGTTGAGTTTTTTTAATGTATTCTGCATAGAAGTTCTTTGTCAGATATATGTTTTGCAAATATTTTCTCTTTGTGGCTTTTCCTTTTTCTTAGTTGTCTCATCTGATGAGCAGAAGTTTCACATTCTGATAATGTCCTACTTATCATTTTTTTCTTTCACAGTTAGTGCTTTTTGTGCTCTTGTTAAGAAATCTTTGCCTTCCACAAAGTTGCAAAGATATTCTCCTGTTTTCTTCTTGAAGCTTTATAGTTTTCCCTTTTAGATGTAGGTCTATGATCTATCACAAATTAATTTTTGTGTGTGGTATGATGGAAGGGTTGAGGTTCATTTTCCCCCAGGTGAATATGCAGTTAAGGCAAACTTCACCTGGGATAAACTCCACATGAAAGCAATATATCTTGTTTTTAATGTACTGTTTGCATTCAATTTAATAATATTTTGGTAGGAATTTTTCAATTGTGTTCATGAAGGACACTGAACTGAAATGTTTTTCCTTACCGTACTTTGTCAAATGCTCATATTAGGGCTGTGCTAGACTCATCAAAACAGCTAGAAAGTGTTCCCTCCTCTTTTACTTCCTGAAATAATTTGGGTAGACTGATATTATTTCTTATTTAAATGTTTGGTACCATTCAACACTGAAATCATCTGAGCCAAGAGTTTTCTTTGTAGAAAAGTTTTTCATTATAAATTTACTTTCTTTAATAATCTTAGAGTTATTCATAATTTTTTAAATTTTATGTTAGTTATAAGTTTTTTTTCAAGGAATTTTCTGATTTCATCTCAGTTATCTAATTTACTGGCTTCTGGTTATTCATAATATTTCTTTATTATCCTTTTGATGCTGGTAGGATGTTTTCATTCTACCTTTATTTATTTATTTTTAATTATTTACTTATTTTTAGAGAGAGGGGAAGAGAGAGAGAAAGAGAGGGAGAGAAATATCTATGCAAGTGAGAAACACCGATCAGTGGCCTCTTGTGTGTGTCTGCATGTGCCCTGACTGGAAACCAAACCAGCAACATTTGCTTTGCGGGATGACTCCCAATCAACTGAGCTGGTCAGGGTTGCACCTTTATTTATGAAAAACGCTTCTGCTGGATATAGCCATCTGGATTGACATGTTTTATTTTCTTCCAGAACTTTGAAGATGCTATCCTGCTCTCCATTATTTCTAATGAAAAGCACGAAGTTATTTGTATCATTTTCCCTCATTTTATCTGAAGATTTTAAACTTTTTCTCTTTGTATTGCAGCTGCCTGATAGTGATGAGCATAGGCATGATTCTGTTTGTATTTCTCTTTTTGAGATGCACTGAGCATTTTGAATCCGTTGATGGTTTCATCTGTTTTTGGAAATTTATGAGTGTTGACTTTGTTTTAAGTAGTCATTTGCCAGCTAATCACCTGAAATGTATGGATGCTTGCTTGGTATTACACTTCTAAAGATGGGTTTGTTTTCGTTTTGCCATTAGTTGTAGGGTAAACTCTGTTAGACCTGAGATATGACATTTACCCGCTATGGCCATTTTAGGGCTTTCATGGAAAGCTTATGGCATTACCAGACCCTTCTCACTGGGTGAGACACGAACTGCAGATGTCTTCTCCCTCACAGCGGGGGGCTGGGGAGGTGTGCTCTGCTTTGGCAGCTTTCCAGCTGCTGCTTTGCCCTGGTCTCCTTGGAGTCCTGTCAGTGCAAGCAGCGTTCACAGGTCGGGCAAGAATTTAAAGTGAATTTAAACACAGCTTTTGGGACTTTTTCTTGGTAGCTCCCTCTATTCCAAGACTCCTCCCCTCAGTTCTTGGACAGCTCCAGACTTCATCGTCTGACACGCCAACCCACTGCAGCAGGAGGCTCCTGTTCTAGCAGCTCCATGCCCTTTGGATGGGGCATGCTCTCAGGAGACAAATGTATAAACATGAACTGTAGTCATCGTGGCTCCCTGCTCTCAAGGCTCCAGTCCCCTCCAATTTCTACCTGACTTGGTGATTTTTTTCCATGGCCTTTAAGTAGTTAAACTTTATATTTGTCCAGAGTTTATAACTGTTATCTGAAGGAGAGTTAGTCCAATATGAGCCACTCTACCATTTCTAGAATGAGAAATTTGAGGATTTACTTTTAAGTATTGATACTCCAAATATTTCAGAAAGATATTGTATTTTATGACTCAAATATTTTTTATGGCTTGACATGTAGATGTGTAACAGCAAAATGACAAAACATGTATTCTGATTCTCAATATAATATCAAGATTTGCAGTAGTTTAATATAATCATTCTTGGGATTCCTCCCTATACAACCTTATCTTTGTATTTTCCACAAATCGTTTCAACCTCAAATAATCAATTTTTCAGTGGTTGATCTTAATAGAGATTTCTTTAAATTCTCCTTACAGGATGGAGTGTTCAAAAGTGTATATTTTTAAACTACCAGCATATTTCTTATCAAAGCTTGGCCAAATAGCCTTCCACATGTGATTGTTATCAAGACAATGGCTGACCTAGCGGTGTCATGCTCTTTTAGACGGCATTTCACACTGAAGCTTTTCTGTTTCTAGAAAGATAAGCATTCTTGAAGAAGCTGTCATCACAGGGCCTTCTCAGAACTTCCAGTTGATAATACTTTGTAAGTCTAATATCAATTAAGAACCTCTGAACTTCTTGCTGATTTAAGATCAGCAATAAAATAGTTGAGAAATAGACTAAGAAAAAAATTAACACTTGCATATGTCCTATTTTCCAAACACAATTGTGTTCTATTAAAAATACTTTTTTCAAAGTGTCTTTGGTGCTTCAGAGGGGTTAGAGGGCCAATGATTGCTGCTGTTTTCCATTCATGAGTAACTGGTAGGTAAGATGCTTTATATCTAAATAGCATTTTACTGTCTACAAATGCCAAGCATTATTGTATGCTGCTAATTCCAAAATGTGAAGCTCCAGGTCTATGCCTCTATCCTAAACTCTAGATTACTATATCCAACAGCCTACTCAGCACTTCTCTTAGAAATCTTACAGTTTGGACTGAGCATGTTCAAAGCCGAGCTCCTAATACTCTCTCCTTTTCCCTACTTTCCCGAAGTGTTCTTCCTTCAGTCTTTCCCATCTTGGTCGATGGCAATTCCATGATTTCAGCTGTCAGATCAAGGATTTAGTGTGCCATTCTTGACTCTTCTCTCTCTTATTCTCTACATTAACAAAACCCGTAAACTTGCCTTCATAATATTTTGAACTTAACCATTCCTCACCACCTGCTGCCTGCAGCACTAGTTCAAGTGCCATCATATCTCATGCGCATCATTGTAATAATCCTCTACCCAGCCTCCCTGCTTCCACACTTACCCTTCTACAGTCTATTTCCAACACATTGGTCAGAGCGATCCTGTTAGAATACACAGACATCAGATGAAAACCCTTTGTTCAAACCCCGCCAATGATTTCCTACATCACTCCAATAAAAGGCACAGCTCTTACTAAGACTTACAAGGCCCCACCTCTTGTCCCTTCCTCTCCCCTCACTTGCCCAGCTACAGCAAATTGGAGGTTCCAAACACGCCGAACATTAGATGTCCCCTCTGCCTGGAATGCTCTTACCTCTTGTCACCACTGTGGCCAGTTCTCACGTTTTCTTCAGATTGTTACCCAAAGGTTAAGTGAGACGTCCCCTGGACTCTTGTCTAAATTTGTACAGCTCCCTGCAACGTACGTTCCCAATTCCCTTTGTCTCCTTCATTCTCTTCCTTAGCATGTACCGCTATATATGCCATACTAAATACTTCCTCATTGAGATCTTGTGTATTGTCAATCTCCATGACTAGAGTGTAAACTCAATGAGGGCAGCCATTTGAGCTGACTGTTCCCTGCTCTGTCTCCAGTGCCTAGATAGTGTTAAACACACCGTAGAGACTCCAAACATATTTGTTGAATGAATAATACAAAGCACTTTCATGCATGTTTTCATATCTGATTCTTACAACAATTCCATCCCCATTTTACTATAGAGAAAAGTACAGCCAGGGTGATTACATGACTTAAGGCACGTAATCAATTTCAAAGACAATAATTATATACAAGATTTCTGATTCTGTAATTTAAAGTTTCTTCCAAAGCTGGAAATTCTCATTATGTATAATAGTTTTTACTTCTTGGATTATAAACTTCTTGAGACAGAGACATAAAATTTTAATCCATGAAGTCTCTGTTTAACATAGACAGGTGCTTAATAAATGACTAGCCATTACAAACATGCACATTTTTGTGTGTTTAGGAGTGTAATATGACTCCTAGAAGTGATAATAATCTCTTAGGTCAAGTTAATAGACATAGAGTGTTCAGGTAAATTAATAGGTTTATGCTGTTCAGGTCTTAGAAGTGTCAGTCTTGCTGCCTGTGCTGGTTACAACACACCCAGTATAATGTGTTCCACTCTACAAGGCCCATTTTAAGGTAGAGATATTTCCATTGGATACAAGCAAGCTGGGCAGACTCTGGAAGTCATTAAAAGCATTTAGTCTGGATAAGAAATTAATAGGAGACAAGAACACTGTATTCATACATTTACACATATAGAATGAGGAACAGAATTATTTCAGGTAGTCCAGAAGATAAATCTAGGACAAATGGATTGCTTTTCATGCAAGGGTGATTCAGTTTAGCATAGGTAACATTTTCATAACTTTCTCATGATTTGAACTATTTAAAAATAGAATGAACTACCTGCCTTATTGGGTCTACTAATTGTACAAATATTTATTAAATGCCTACTATCTGTCAGGCACTGCTTTTGACATGAATAAGTAAAGATGAGATAATCATGGACCAGCTGTAATAGAACTTATATTTTAAAGAGTCAGAGAAACAATAAACCATATATATATATGTACACACACACACACAGAGCACTGTGATCAAGAGAAATGGTGGAAAGGGTTTACTGAGCAAGAATAGGTACAGTGGCCAGGGAAAGCCCCTGTGAAGATAACATTTGAGCTGATACCTAAATGACTAGAAGAGCCAGACATGTAGTACCTCAGGGAAAGGCAATCAGTACAGTAAGGGTAGGTGGCGGAGGGCCATCAGCCAGTGACCCTGAGGTTTCAAATGTATGTGTCCACCAGGCTAGACTGATGCCCCGCTGATTGGTCAAACACTAACCTGGCTGTGCTGTGAGGATATTTTGTAGCTGTAATTAATGTTTACAAACTGTTGGCTTTAAGTAAAGGAGATTTGGGTGGATCTCCTCTAATCAGTTGAATGCCTTAAGAGGAAAAACAGGTTTTTCAGGGAAAAAAAATTTTTTGCCTTAAGATTGCAACCTCAAATCCTGTTGAATTGCTAGCCTGCCAGCCTGCTCTGCAAATTTCAGACTCACTAGCCCCTACAATCATCTGAGGTGATTCCTTAAAATAAATCTCTTTATATATGTGTGTGTTTATATATACACTGTACATATGTAAAAACAAATACATACATATATGAATGCAGGCATGTATATTATCTATATCTATGTGTATATATGTGTGTTGGTTCCATTTCTGGAGAATTCTGACTGTTATGGATCTCTTCATTTTAAAAAAGGTTTGATTCATTTATTTTTAGAGAGAGGGGAAGGGAGCAAGAAAGGGAGAGAGGGGAACATCGATCACTTGCCTCTCACATGCCTCCAACCAGGGACCTGACCTGCAATCCAGACAGGTGCCCTGACCAGGAATCTAACTGGTGACCTTTTGGTTTGTGGGATGATGCCCAACCCACTGAGCCACACCAGTCAGTGTGGATACAGATCTTTCTGTGGGAGTTTCATCTGCACTACATGGCATGAAAAGTGTCTATGGTTCCATAGCTAACCGAGTGGGTATGGAAAGTAGACTCTAATGGATTATGATGTCAGAATTATTTAGAGACCTGAAATAGAATAAAAATAAACAAACAAATAAATAAATAACTATTCTTCATAGGAAAAAAAGCTGTGTATGAAATTTTTAGAAAGTATTCCCACTTCACAAGTATTTCTGCTGTCTATTGAATCCTATAGTGTAGAAGGGTAGCCTCCCACTGTAAATGCTTAATAAAAAATGTAGAATTCATCCCTTACTTCATTTCTACATTTTAAAATTGATTTCTTGGACTTCCAGCCGATATGGAGGCATAGGTGGAAATACCGTGCCTCCTCATACAACTAAGATTAAGGACAACAAAGATTTAGAAACAATAACACAACCAGAATAGACAAAAAATTGAA
This sequence comes from Carollia perspicillata, assembly GCA_004027735.1. Taxonomy (NCBI): domain Eukaryota; kingdom Metazoa; phylum Chordata; class Mammalia; order Chiroptera; family Phyllostomidae; genus Carollia; species Carollia perspicillata. Next base: position 14,634 of record PVKM010021827.1, on the reverse strand, counting down.
CTGTACTGAAGTCCAACAGCTACGAACCATTCATCCAGACCTGTAAGAGGGGCGGAGTTGGCAGTCAGCGGAGAGGGAACGCGGCAGGAAAAGGCAGTGGCTGGCAGACCCGGGAGTGCTGGGGAGCATAGGTGGTGTGGAGCTTGCAGACCCCAAATGCGGGGAGGAGATGAGCAGAGCACACAGGGCACACAGGGCACGCAGGGTGGTTGGCTGACCATGGACACACATTTGTGTGCAGATGAACTAGGCAAAAGTGGGCATTGAGATGGACTGCACAGCCCAGGGCCCCAGTGACAGGAAATAAAGCCTAAAAACACCAATTGAAAAGGTTCTGAGAGAGACTCTCAGCAACACAGGAGAGGTCTTTGGGGAGACCCGCAGGGTCCTGGAGCATGCATAGGCCCGCCCACCTGGGAACCAGCACCAGGGGGGCCCAGTTTTCTTGTGGGAGGCAGCAAAGGGGATGCAAATTCAAGAGAGCATGGAAAAGGCGCCATTGTTCCCTCTCAGACCCCACACCGTCACAACCTGGCCACTAAGTTGCCCCGCCCTGGTAAATACCTAAGTCTCTGCCACCCACACGTAACAGGTGCCACCTGACCAAATATGGCTCAAACAGAGGAACAGCTCAAAGCCCCAGAGCCAATACTTTTAAGTGACCAAGAGATAGCCAACCTATCAGATGCACAGTTCAAAACACTGGTGATCAGGATGCTCACAGAACTGGTTGATTTTGGTCGCAAATTGGATGAACAAATGAAGGCGATGCTAAATGAAATGAAGAAAAATGCATAGGGAACCAATAGTGATGGGAAGAAAACTGGGACTCAAATCAATGGAGTGGACCAGAAGGAACCAAACAGAAAAGAATGAAGAAACAAGAATTCAAAAAAATGAGGAGAGGCCTAAGAACCTCCAGGACATCTTTAAACGTCCCAACATCTGAATTATAGGAGTACCAGAAGGGGAAAAGGAAGAGCAACAAGTGGAAAACTTATTTGAATGAATAGTAAAGGAGAACTACTCCAATCTGGCAAAGGAAATAGACTTCCAGGAAGTCCAGGAAGCTCAGAGAGTCCCAAAGAAGTTGGATCCAAGGAGGAACACACCAAGGCACATCATAGTTACATTAGCCAAGATTAAAATGAAGGAGAGAATTCTAGAAGCAGCAAGAGATAAGGAGATAGTCACCTACAAAGGAGTTCCCATCAGACTGTCAGCTGATTTCTCAAAAGAGACCTTACAGGCAAGAAGGGGCTGGAAAGAAGTATTCCAAGTCATGAAAGGCAAGGACCTACATCCAAGACTGCTCTATCCAGCAAAGCTTTCATTTGTAATGGAAGGGCAGATAAAGTGCTTCTCAGACAAGGTCAAGTTCAAGGAGTTCATCATCACCAAGCCCTTATTATATTTAATGTTAAAGAGATTTATCTAAGAAAAAGAAGATAAAAAATATGAACAGTGAAAGGACAGCAAACTCACAGTTACTGACAACCACACCTAAAACAAAAGCACACTAACCAAACAACTAGAAAAGGGACAGAACCACAGAATGGAGATCACATGGAGGGATAGCAACAGAGGAGTGGGAGGAGGATAGAGGGGGAAAAGGTACAGAAAATAAGTAGCATAGATGGTAGGTAGAAAATAGACAGGGGGAGGGCAAGAGTAGTATGGGAAATGTAGAAGCTAAAGAACTTATGACACATGGACATGAACTAAAGAGGGAGAGTGTGGATGGGAGGGGGTCTGCAGTGTGGAGGGGAATGAAGGGGGGAAATGGGACAACTGTAATAGCATAATCAATAAAATATATTTAAAAATAAAAATAAAATTGACTTCTTAATTGCTTAGGAATTTCCCTCAGAGAACATTCAAAGCAGGGGTGTCAAACCTGCAGTCCATGGGCTGCACACAGCCCAGGATGGCTATGAATGAGACCCAACACAAAATTGTAAATTTACTTAAAATGTTATGAGATTTTTTGTGTGATTACGTGTCACATTGTATTTAATGTGTGGCCCAAGACAGCTCTTCTAGTGCAGCACAGAGACACCAAAAGTTTGGACACCCCTGATTTAAAGAATAAGAGGTAATTGTGGGAGTTCAAGTTAGATCTGTCCATTCTTGGCTAGATATTCAAAGTAGAGTGCATGATACTACAAGCCAGCAACCATTTTTGATTTATGATCTATTACAAATACCTGTGAAATAACCTTGAAATAATTTTCCTGGCATCTGCACAACTGATACAGGTCAATGATAACATTTGTTATTCTGTCACCACTTGCTACTCCCTTCAGATTCAGCAAATGCCTGATATAACATTTCACAGACTCATGGCAACTTGTCTTCATCAGAGAATTGAATCTCCAGGGTCTCACAGGCATAGCTTACAATCATGGGTTTATCTCCCATGTTTTCCACCATTAGTGCAAAGTGTAGAAGAACGGCATTAGCTACCAAATAGCTAGTAGCAGAGTAAGAATTACAGATTACTGTGGTAGATGAAAAGTCTTACAGTAACTTGGCATATTATTAGTTTTATTTTTTCTCCATATAAAATACGTTATATTTTTAATGCATAATCTTGTCTAATCTTAAATAGTACTAATTAAATTTTATCAAAATAAATTAAACCTTCAAAGTGTCAATATTCTAAGCTGTGTTTTTATGGATAAGGCAGACTTTAAGTCTGACTTTTGTCCTGAACAAATCATGAAAGAATATGAAACAGGAGATGTGTGATGGAAATCAGTATTTGCAGGGTTGGAGTGTCACCGTTTATCTTCCTCCTAAGGCTGTACTGAGTCCCATTTTGAGAGGGCTTAACTTGATTCATGATTCCAAGCCCAGGGGAAAGGTTCTATCATAACAAAATACTCTTGCTTAACCAGACACATTTTTTTCCCCAGTCGTTTCCTTTGTACCTGTAAATGGGTTGATTCTGAGCAAACTTCTAGACTATCCTGTTTCCTGTCTCACCTTCACTCTTAATTATTTCAGATTGTAAAGAACGTATTTCCCATGTTCCCGTACAAGTGTTCCAGGTAATTTAGAATGTTTGCCCCTGAATAAAAGAGAAGGGAAGGAACTACAGCCTTTAAACCATCCACAAAAAGAACTGCTTACCTGATTTTCACAGAGCACAAAATCTGAGTCCAAATCCCCACTCTCACTAAATAGCTATGTGAGCTGTGGAAAAATCTATTCTCGTGCTCACTATTTTCAGTTTTGTCTAAAGATCATGTTCCTAAACTGGAGACCATGTCCCTAAACTCTACACTACACTACTTAATGCCATCTCAGCACAAGTAATGCCACTACTGCAAACCCTTCTAGACTTTATCATGTCCCATCTGAGTCTTTTTTTCTAGCTATTACTCTAACTATTTTTAATTTTTTTCTAGCTTTTTTTCTAACTCTTACTGGACCTTTAATCTACCTTTATTAAATGTAATGGTTAATTTTATGAGGTCACGTGGCTATGCTACACTGCACAGTTGTTTGGTCAAGCTTTACTCTAAATCTTTGTAAAGGAATTTATATATGGGAATCAACATCTAAATCAGTAGGCTTTGAGCAGAGCATGAGATTACCCTCCATCCCTCCATTATGTGGATGGGCCTTATTTAATCAGTACAAGGCCTTAAGAGGAAAGACAGGTTGTTAAAAGAAAAAGCAGTATTACCTCAAGACTGCAACAAAGATTTGTTGATGATGGCCATTCTCACCGGTGTGAAGTGGCATCTCATTGTGTTTTTTTTTAAATAAAGTATATATTTTATTTTATTTATTTACTTTTAGAGAGAGAATAAGGGAGGGAGAAAGAGAGGGAGAGAAACATCAATGTGTGGTTGCCTCTCACATGGCCCCCACTGGAGGACTTGGCCTGCAACCCAGGCATGTGCCCTCCCTGGGAATTGAACAGGCAACCCTTCCGTTCACAGCCCGCACTCAATCCACTGAGCTACACAAGCCAGGGCTCATTGTGGTTTTAAATTGCATCTCTCTTATAGCTAGCAATACTGAGCATCTTTTCATGTGTCTCTGGATCCTGTGTATGTCCTCCTTGGAGAAGTGTCTGTTGAAGTCCTTTGCCCATTTTTTAATTGGGTTGCTTGTCTTCTTAGAGTGGAGTCATGTGAGTTCTTTATATATTTTGGAGATCAAACCCTTGTCTGAGGTGTCATTGGCAAATATTTTCCCATATGGTTGGCTCTCTTTTCATTTTAATGATGTTTTATTTAGCCATGCAGAAGCTTTTTAATTTGATGAGGTCCCATTTGTTTATTCTTTCCTTTATGTCCCTTGCTCTGGGGGACACATCAGTGAAGATATTGCTGAGTGGACTATCTGAGATTTTCCTGCCTATGTTCTCCTGAAGGACTTTTATGGTGTCAAGACTTATATTTAAGTCTTTTATCCACCTTGAATTTATTTTTGTGTATGGCATAAGTCGGTGGTCAAGTTTCACTTTTTTTGCATGTAGCTGTCCAGCTCTACCAACACCATTTGTTGAAGAGGCTATTTTTGTTCCATTTTATGCTTCTTCCCCCTTTGTCAAATATCAATTAACTATAGAGACTTGGGTTTATTTCTGGGCTCTCTGTTCTGTTAACTGCTCCACGTGTCTGTTCTTATGCCAGTACCAGGCTGTTTTGATTACAGTGGACTTGTAATGCAGTTTGATATAAGGTATGTAATCCCTGCTACTTTGTTCTTCTTTCTCAAAATTGCTGTAGCTATTTGGGGACATTTATGGTTCCATATAAATTTTTGAAATATTTGTTCTACATCTGTGAAATATACCATTGGTACTTTAATAGGGATTGCATTGAATCTATAAATTGCTTTGGGTAGTATGGACATTTTGATGATGTTAATTCTTCAACAAACAAGTGTTGGAGAGGTTGTGGAGAAAAGGGAACCCTAGTGCACTGTTGGTGGGATTGCAGGCAGGTACAACCACTATGGAAAACACTGGAATTTCCTCAGAAAACTAAAAATGGAACTGCCTTTTGACCTGGCAATTCCACTGCTAGGATTATATCCTAAGAATCCTGAAACATCAATCCAAAAGAACATATCTACAGGAGATCCGTTCTGTGTGGCGTGGGCCCAGAACGGTCTCATTTGGTTTCTCCTTTTGGGAAACCAGGCCTGCATTGTACCTAGGCTGCTTTGAGACTTGCTTTTTGCTAAAACTCCCTCACCCTGAATTGAGGCAGCAAACATTTACTGCATATCTTTAAAGTAACTTCCTAAAATCCATGCTAAACCTTTCAAGGATGAATGTAACCAGTTCAACCACATTTCCTCTGAAATCCAACACACCCTACAACCTAACCAAAAAGCACTCTGTGTCGTTGGCCCTTACCTGGGCTGATTTGCATGCACTCCCACCAAGTTGGTGTGTTGTCCACAATGACAGCTCATAGCCCTGGGTCCCTGTTCTGGAGTACCAGCTGACACGGTCACTGGCAAGCAGTGTAGCTGCATTGTGGATGAGACATGAGACAAATTCACATGGACTACTGAATCTTGTGTAGGAAAAGGGATGGCATGGCCACTCTATCAAGGGGAGAGCACCTCAGAGTGCCTTGGAGTGCTTCAGCCACTCTCTCAAGAGAAGAGCACCCCAACCCTTGCCTTGACAAGCTTTCATTGCTTTTCTGGGCACATTACATGATGGTCCTTGTTTACTATGCACAGGTTCGATTTAGGTGGTTACCTTCTACAGAAAAGAAAGGAGAGAATGCTGCTAATCACATCACAGAAGAAGGATATTTAGCCATGCAGAAGCTTTTTAATTTGATGAGGTCCCATTGCAAATGCAAAGGGAAAAGTGGTTGAACTGGTTACACTCGTCCTTGGAAGGTTTAGCATGGATTTTAGGAAGTTACTTTATTTTTTAAAAATATTTTATTTATTTATTTATTTTTAGAGAGGGTGGGGAGGGAGAAAGAGAGGCAGAGAAACATCATTGTGTGGCTGCATCTCACATGCCCGCTACCAGGGACCTGGACTGAAATCCAGGCATGTGCCCTGACTGGGAATCGAACCAGCAACCCTTTGGTTTGCAGGCTGTGCTCAATCATTGAGACAATCCAGCCAGGGCAGGAAGTTACTTTAAAGATATGCAGTAAATGTTTCCTGCTTCAATTCAGGGTGGGGGAGTTTTAGCAAAAAGCAAGTCTCAAAGCAGTCTAGGTACAATTTCAGGTCTGATTCCCCACGGAGAACCTATCCATGGGCGTGGGTCCTGTCTGCACCCATGCCACACAGAATGGGCTCCTGTACCTATGCACTCCTGTGTTCATAGCAGCACAACTTACAATAGCCAAGGGTTGGAAGCAACCCAAATGCCCATCAGTAAATGAATGGATCAAAAAACTATGGTACATATACACAATGGAATTCTATACAGCAGAAAGAAAAAAGGAGCTCCTACCCTTTGCAACAGCCTGGATGGTACTGGACAGCATTATGCTAAGTGAAATACGCCAGGCAGTGAAAGACAAATACCATGTGATCTCACCTTTGACTGGAACCTAATCAACAAAGAAAACAAGCAAGCAAAATATAACCAGAGACATTGAAACTGGGAACAAGTTGACAGTAACCAGAAGGGAGAGGGGAGGGGAAAATGGGGGAAAGGGGTGAAGGGTTTACAGGAACAACTCTAAAGGATACATGGACAATAACAATGGTGGGTGAAAACAGGGGAGGGAGGTGAGGAAGGCTGGGATGATGGGGAAGGGTGGGGGGAAAGGCAGAAAACTGTACTTGAACAACAATAAAAGTCAAAAGTATAAAAGACTGAAACAAAGAAACCCTGCCTGAGTTTTCAGCCTGCTCTCCTGCAGAACTCAGAACTACAAATCAACTTTTGTCAGAATTTGTAGCCTATGGGCTTGCCCTAGAGATTTCTGACCTGACAGTCTGAGGACTATGTGTCATTTCTTTAAATCTCTATCTCTACCTCTATCTGTATCTGTATCTCTATCTGTATCTGTATCTCTATTGCTATCTATGTCTATATCCATATCTACATCTACCTAATCTGTATATATCTCCCGTATATATATCTCCTGTATGTGTCTCCCTCTGGAGAACCTTAACTAAAACATCAAGCAATGAAAGTTTTTCATTTTTTCATCCTGTTTTATGATTTTCTGAACATGTTCCAGGTTACTGATACCTCACCTAATATATGCACAGGGTGTAATAAATGCAAGGTGGAGCAACATTATTCCCATTTTATCATAGCCCCAGTACAATTTTGTGCTTAAGTCTTGTATAAAGGAAGAGCCGGTTTTCAGGTCTCATGTTACTATTTTGTGTCTTAAACCAGTCACTTAACTCAATCTTAGTTTCTCGGAATCTCTATGTGAGGATAATAATAGTAACTACATTGTAGTATTTAGTAATTGAGAATAAAGAGATACTCTGCTCCAAGAGAAGAACCAATTCTTTGGCCTTAGCAACAAGTAATCATCAGGCCCAGTTTTAAGTCCACCTGGATTAATCAATGACACTTGGCACCGTGACCAGTAAGCCAACCAGAGACAGCTCACACTTCAAAACAGTTGATTAGCAATAGACTCACTGCATAACTATACTTCTAAAGGGCAGCCTATCAACAGGTGTCTTACTTGGATAACTGTTTCCAAAGGTAAATATCAACAGACCGATTGCTAATACTTCTGCTTATGAACATGCACCAGTGTCTGACCTCTATGTTGGCCTCAACCCTATGTAAGCACAGGTCTTTGCCCTGCTCAGACACAGCAGCTTGTGAGCACAGCTGTTCCTTGTTTACCAGTAATTGCAGCTCTTTGTTTCAGGCATTCAGTGGTGGCCACATCTTTTGACAGAGAATAAAATTGGATCATACATGAAACATATTCAGCAGAATGCCTGGTGTAGAGTAATCAATTAATGTTAGCTGCGATCTTAATATATAATTCTATTGCTGTCCTCAAAAGGACAGCAAAATTTGGCTTTTTTGCTAGTAAAGACTGTCCGCCTGGGAAGAGGTTGAGGTAGATACTCACACACAAAATGGCCATGAAGCTAACATCAAATTAGGCCTGGAGATGGCTAGAGAGAAGAATGGCCAATCGTGGAGAATGATTAAGACACTAGCAGTTCACTGGGAAGGCCCGTTGACACGGCGACATCTTGTCTAGACATGCTCCTGCCTGCTTCATGAGCTGCCGTCTGAAAGCAGCCCTATCATACTGTTGAATCACTGTGTCGGCTAGACCTCAGAGTTCTTTCCCCTGGGGCTCCCAGTGACCCATCAACCCCTAACTGCCGGTGTGTGTTTGTTAGACCCCAAACTAGCAAGGCAGGACCAGTGTCCTATTACATTTCATCTTGCTAAAATTGGTTCAGCGCACCAGAGTGGTTAAACTCCAATACAAGAAAATGCCTTCAAACATACGTTGAAGCAGGGTATAACAGGGTTTTAGACCCACATAGAGGAACATTTTGCCCTTCTAATGAAAGGCTCTGCTCTGTCATTCCTTTGTGCGTGGGATCCTGCTGACGAAGAGGGGACCTGGAAGGCAGAATACTTATTGTATACTTTAAATAGACTTTATTTTCAGAAGTTTTAGATTTACAAAATAATTGAGAAAATAGTACAGAGCTCACCTGTACTCTGCGCCCAGTTTCCTTTATCATTCACATTTTAATCATGTGTGGTACACTTGTTACAATTAATTAACACATTATTATTAAAGTTCTTATTTTGTTCCGACTCCTTCAGTTTCTACCTAGTGTCCTTTTCCAGGATACCACATTACGTTTAATTTTCAGACAAGTCTCTCTCTCTTTTTAAAATTCTCACTGGAATATCCTTATTAATTTAAAAAAAAATCCTCACCCAAGGATACACAGGGGTCCAGCACAAATAACTCTCCTTTTTATTACATAATCTTATATTACAAAATCATTAGCATGTAATTCTGGAACATGACAACATCATACTGAAGCACACCATATGACATTTTAGCTGCAATGTTGAAATGAAAACTATAAATTGTTACATCCATATTATTACCCTACCAACAACAGTGAAGCAAGCCTTACTTCTGTCAAACTCTGTATTTATCAATTTTCAAGAGAAGGAAGTGGGAGCGAGAGAGATGAGAAAGAGAAGGAAGGAAGCAAGGAAGGAAAGAAGGAAGGGAAAGGAAAGGAAAGGAAGAGAGAAACACCTATTGGTTGCATCCTGTACGTGCCCCAGCTGGTGACCGAACACCCACCCTGGGTATGTGTCCTGCATGGGATGGAACTCACCACCTTTTGTTTGGTGTACAGGATGACGCTCCAACTGACTAAGCCACCTGGCCAGGGCTCGGGGTCTTCTACACTATGAGTTTCTCAGGTTTTCCTTGTTTTGATGACCTTGACAGTTTTGAGGAATACTATTTTGCAGAATGACCCCTCGACTGGGATTCATCTATTACGCAGGTGGCAAACACGAGGCCCGTGGACTGAATCCAGCCCTCCACCTTGTTTTATCTGGCCCAGCAGCAGTTAACAGCTCACTTAACTGTTAGGGAGTAGTTACATTTATACAGTCCTAAAATTATATTCAACCCTTTGAAGGCAACTGTGAGGCTGATGGGCCCCCAGTGAAAATGAGTTTGACACCCCTGATCAATTGTTTTACTCTTGCTTAGGTTGGGATTCTGTTTTTTGTAAGAGGAGAAACACAGAGGTGAAGTGCCATTTTCATCACCTGATATCAATGGTACATACTATCAGTATGACTTAACCACTGTTGATGTTGACCTTGACCATCTGGGCGAGGTACTGTTTGTCAGATTTCCCACTATAAAGTTACTCTTTTTTCCCTTTCCATACAGTACTCTGAAAGGAAGTGACTATGAACAGCCCACAATAAGGAGTGGGGAATTGTGCTCCATCTCCTTGAGGTTGGGGCATCTACATTAATTATTTAGAATTATTCTGTACAGAACATTTGTCTATTCTCCCCCCCCCCACTTGTTTAATCATGTATTTATATCAGGATGGATGCATGGATTTTTTTCTATACTTTGGTTTAGAATCCAATACTATTTTTTTCGTAACTTATTCCAGCTTTGGCCATTAGGGGATCTTTCATATAACTTCTGTGTCCTTTTGCCATGACACTTGTCCCAGTGGGGCTTTGTTGTTGTTGGGTTTGTTTGTTTAGCACTTTCCAGTGCTACTAGGTGCTCCAGGCTCAACTCTTTCACTTGGAAGCAGAGGAGAGCTGTCTGTCTGCCCAAAAGACATTGGCACATAGGAGCAGGCTGAGGCCCTTTTAACCAAGTCTACACAGAAGGCTCTCCTCTCCTTCCAGACAGAATGTGGGCAGCCCCTAGCGTTCCCCTGTCTCCATTTTTAACACATGGTCTCAGGTCTCAGCTTCAGTGGGGTGGTGGTAACTATCTAGCATGTGGTACTCAGTGGATGTCTAGTGCAAATCAGCAGAATGATGAGGAGTGGATTTCTTCGTAAAAGACATTTATTGGAAAATAATTTTCCAAACAGCAATTTCCCTGATTTATTTTTTAAAAAAACCAACTTATAAAGTTTATAGCAATTACTAATGAATGGGATGAGATTTATTTTTTAAGTTTTGAGAGCTTCTGGAAAATTTTGGCAGGCCAGTTTTCATTTTATGTTCATAACAGCATTTTGAAGAATATTTAATTTGTCTTTGCCTCAAATGTATACTGCTGTGTTAGAGAGAGTTGGGCAGAAAGGAGATTTTTTTGCTGGGAGAAAAGACAGGGAGCACTGACCAGACCAGATGGGAAAAATTAGTAAGAGATTAAATTGTATCTCTTACTAACATTTCTTAGTTATAAGGATATAGATAACATTTCCCTCTTTATTGAGACCATACTGTATTTTTTCTAAATTATATTTTATGGATTATGCTATTACAGTTTTCCCAATTTCCCCCCTTTATGCCCTCTCCACCCTGCACCTCCCCCACCCCTCCAGCATCTCCCCCACTTAGTTCATATCCATGGGTTGTACATACAAATTCTTTGAGTTCTCTATTTCCTGTACCATTTTTGACTTTTCCTCATCTATTTAAAGCCTACCAAGTATGCTGCTTCTTCCCTGTACCTTTTCCCCCCATTCCTCCCCTCCACCTTCCCACTGAAGACCCTCCATGTGATGTCCATTTATCTGATGCTGTTCCTGTTCTAGTTGTTTGCTTAGTTTTTGTTTTCATTGTTTTTCTTTTCTTTTAGGGTCATTTGTTGATAGTTGTGAGTTTGTTGTTATTTTAATGTTCATAGTTTTGATCTTCCTTTTCTTGAGTAAGTCCTTTTAATATTTCATATAATAAGGGCTTGGTGATGATGAACTTTAACTTGACCTTATCTGGGAAGCACTTTATCTGCCCTTCCATTTTAAATGATAGCTTTGCTGGATAGAGTCATCTTGGATGTAGGTCCTTGCCCTTCATGACTTCAAATACTACTTTCCACCCCCTTCTGCTTGTAAGGTTTCTTTTGAGAAATCAGACGATAGCCTTATGGGAACTCCTTTGTAGGTAACTGTCTCCTTTCCTCTTGCTACTTTTAAAACTGTTTCTTTGTCTTTAATCCTGGGTAACCTAATGATGATGTGCCTTGGTGTGTTCCTCTTTGGGTCCAACTTCTTTGGGACTCTCTGGGCTTCCTGGACTTCCTGAAAGTTTATTTCCTTTGCCAGATTGGGGAGGTTTTCCTTCATTATTCATTCAAATAAGTTTTCGATTTATTGCTGTTGTTCTTCTCCTTCTGGCACCCCTATGATTTGGATATAAGAATGTCTCAGGTTGTCCCAGAGATTCCTCAGCCTCTCTTCATTTTTTTGAATTCTTGTTTCTTCATTCTGTTCTGGTTGGATGTTTATTTTTTCCTTTTATTCCAAATTGTTGCTTTGAGTCCTGGTTTCCTTCCTGTCACTGTTGGTTCCCTGAATATTTTGCTTTATTTCATTTTGACTATCTTTCATTTGTTCTTTAATTTTTTGACTAAGCTCAACCAGTTCTGTGAGCATTTTGATTACCAGGACTTTAAATTCTTTATCAGCTACATTGGCAATTTCTTCATCGCTTAGCTCTCTTTCTGAGGTTTTGCACTGTTCTTTTATTTGGGCTATATTTCTTTGCTCATGGACCCTGATAAATTGTAAGGGGCAGGGGGCTTCGGTACTCACCTGGGCAGGGCAACCCTCTTTGCTGGGCTGCAGTGCTACCTGTGGGGGAGGGGCCAGAGAGGGAACAATGCTGCTCACCTGCTCATCTCTAGCACACTTTTCAATGAACTTGTGTGAGACTGGGAGTTTCTCCCACCGCAGCAACTGCCGTAGTCCACTGCCACCTCTGAGTCCCAGTTTCCCCTTAAGTCAGGCCTTCCTGCACAGCCTGCCGCCATACCGCAGCCAGCGCCACCCACGCAGTCCTCGGCTTCATTGCAGTTTCTCCCCTTCTGTCACTTTACCAGTCTGGTTGTTCTGGTTGATTTTTCTATAATGCTGTGGTTGTCAGAGTTCCACGCCATTTGATTTTTCTGGCACTTTTGGTTGTTTATTGATATTAGATTGGTTGTTTTTCTCCTTTTGGTTGTGTGAGGAAGTGAAGGGTTTCTACCTAGGCCTCCATCTTGGCTGGAACTAGAGAAGATATTCTTTACAAAAAAATGTAAGCTCACCCTGCGTGGTGTAGCTCAGTGGATTGAGTGCGGGCTGCAAATCAAAGGGTCGCCGGTTCGATTCCCAGTCAGGGCACATGCTTGGGTTGCAGGCCAAGTCCCCCAGTGGGGGCCACATGAGAGGCAACCACACATTGATGTTTCTCTTTGTCTCTTTCTCCCTCCCTTCCTCTCTCTCTAAAAATAAATAAAAAAAGAAAAGAAATGTAAGCTCCACAGGAGCAAGGACCAGGCTTGGCATCCACTACTTTATCATCAGGATCTAGAACAGTGCAGCACATTGTAGGTGCTCAAATGTTTGCTTGAAAAACTGATCACAAATATGTTCATTATGGCCCTGGCTGGTGTGGCTCAGTGGATTCAGTCCTGGCCTGCAAACCAAAGGGTCGCTGGGGCTTTGATTCCCAATCAGATTCCCACCTGGGTTGTGGGCCCTGTCCCCATTTGGGTGCATGTGAAAGGCAACCACACATTGATGTTTCTCTCCATCTTTCTCCCTCCCTTCCCTCTTTCTAAAGGTAACTAAATAAAATCTTAAAAAATGTATTCATTATGAATATGGACAACTATATTGTCTATCTTTAAAAATAGATTCTCTAGAAATGGGAACAATATCATATTCATTCATTTTAAGTATATTCTTATGATTGTATTAAGATACTTGTAATCAAGAAGAACATATTAATGAATATAGTCATGGAATATATTCATATTCATGAAGAATGCTTCCATAAAGAATATTTCATGAGAATATTAATTTTGAGATAATTTGAAGAATTTGAAGAATATATACTTGAAGAGTTTTGGAAGAAGAACATCTTAATAACAAAATACTAACAAGGAAAAATATCTTTAAAAAAAAGAAAAATGGGATGAAGACAATATTCGTGAGAATGTTGCTTATCTTCTCCCTCCCTTCCTCCCAAGGTGGACTTCTGAATCTCCCTGCCCATCATCCCTCCTTTGGCAGAAGGTCCCTCTGCCCAGCCATTCCAGCTGCAGAGACAAATTTGACATTCACAGCTTTAATGTTTTCAACAGCTCTATGACTAGAAAGAAAATGTTCTTAGAAACACTTTAAAAAATATTACCATGCAAATGATAACATAACCTTACCTACTATTTAACATGCTGTTAAGTGTATATTATTTCTCTTGTTTCCTAGAAATTTCTTGAAGGCAGAGACCCCAAGATTATGCTTCTTTGTAATTCCCATAGTGAGCATTTTGCATGTGGCTGGTGAATGAAGATATTCTGTTGAATAGGTCATGATTTTTCTGTCACTTTTATAGATATTAACTGAGGTAAACTTGGATTCTTTAAAAATTCACAAAACTAAAACATAGAGTTTTAGGAGGCCTTGTTAGAGTTCTGTGATGACTGTGATACTCTTGTAGGGAGGACAGTAACCTCCAAAGCGGAAATGGTTGTGCTTGCAGGAGCACTTGAGCCTGAAGACCCAGACTGAAATAGAAGATTTCTGCATGTCCCTTTCTTGTGTCTCACTTCTGGGTGCACTTGAATTAATGGGCTTTTTGCTACATCTTGGCAATAGCCAGAAAATGTCTGTAAAAGCATAGTGTTTAGGGTGTTTAAAAGAAGAAATTCAGGTAGTTTATGGAAACCTGAATAAATAATACAGTTTATTAAATCAGCCATCTCCAGGCAGAAATCTTTTTTATTTTTTTTAAACCTAACCCTTAAGATTCATTAGAAAATTGAATGTTTAAGTAAACATTCAATGTTTCCATTGGAAAGTTTCAAACATTCAAACATTCCTGGCTATGGCCAGGAATGGCTTTCCATAGGAAGCCAGGTGGCATTTGTCTTCAGTAATGTCCTTCTGGTACACAAGTTGGGAGGACCACGGGTGGCTGAGGTCTGAGAGCAGCTTCTTGTCTCTTCTCTC
>PVKM010021826.1:0-22316 GCA_004027735.1 Carollia perspicillata | reverse complement strand
TGGTTCTCTCGCTCTCTCCTCCCTTCCTCTTTCTTGGAATCAATAAACACATCCTTGGGTGAGGATTAAAAAAAAAAAAACCAACATTCTAAAAAGCCACAACCGTATAACTCTTAGAAGAAAACAGGCCCAAATCTTCAAGACCTCATATTTAACACTGGATTCTTAAATTTGACATCAAAGGCGTAAGCAACGAAAGAAAAAATAGATAAATTGGACATCAAAATTAAAAACTTATGCACCAAAGGGTTTTATCAAAAAAGTTAAAAAGAATCTATGGAATAACAGAAAATATTTGCACGTTTTTATCAGATATCCAGAATACATAAACTACCACTTACAACTCAACAACAGAAAGATGAACAACTCAATTTTAAAAATGTGCAAAGGATTTAAATAGACATTTCTCTAGAGGAGACACACAGCTAGCCAACAAACAAAAAGATGTTCAAAGTCACTAGTTACTGGGGACATGCAAATCAAAACCACAGTGACGTGCCACTCTGTACCCACTGGGATGGCAATAATATTACAAAATGGAAAGTAACAAGCGTTGGACAAGATGCGGTGAAGTGCCGGGTGAGCGGGGCTGGTGGGGATGCAACACGGCGCAGCTGCTGTGGAAGACAGTCTAGCGGCTCCTCGAAAAGCTGACCGTGGAGTTCCCACATGACTCAGCAACCCCACTCCCAGGGGCATACCCGAAAGAACTGAAATCGGGGGCTCAAACAGGTGGTCGGACGTCAGTGTTCACTGCAGCATTATTCCCAATAGCTAAAAGGTGGAAGCAATTCAAGTGTCCATCAACAGACGACTAAATAAACCGAATGTAGGAATGTATACAACGGGAAATTATCCCGCCTTTAGAAGGAATAAAGCGCTGACACACGCTACCACAGAGAGAAATCCGAAAACACCGTGCTCTCGGGAATGAGCCAGACGCCAAAGGACAAAGTTCACTGATGCCACTCAGATGAGGTCCCCAGAAGAGGAAACTTCGTGGGGACAAAAAGCAGAAGGCTGGGTACCAGGGGCTGGGGGAGAGAAGTGAGGGCTAGTGTTTAACAGGGACAGCGTTTCCGTTTGAGGTGAAGAGACAGTTTTGGAAATAAGGTGCTGACTTCACAACACCGTGGATGCACTTAATGCCACGGAGTAGTAAACTTTTTTAAAAAAAAGAAAGATGTGGAGAAACGCGTAGATTATACCAACATACGAGTCATAGAGACCATGGTGGGACGAACCACTGGCCTTTGTCCCTAGAGCTTCATTCCACACCAGTACAAGTGTCGGCCCTGTCCCGGACACGGAGGTGCCCCTGGAATTAGTGTGACTGGGTCAGGGTGAGCATTTGGTTCTGTGGGGACCTGTCCTCAGTGCCAGCAGATGTGGCGACCGCAGACACTCCTCAGGCAGAATGGGATGGCCCCGGAATCCGCCGCTGCCCTTCTGGCAGACCCGGAGCCGCAGGCCACGGGTGTTCCTTGAGCATCAGAGGGCGCTCAAGTAGGGCAAGTCCCCCAGGCACAAAATAGTCCCTTTTTTGGAGGAATGACAACAAAGGCAACTGCATTCCATTAATTTAATGGTAAGAAAGAAAAACTCTCTGACACACACAAACACGCACACACACTAGTTTCATGCGCTGGCAATTACTCTCCTCTCCGTCTGGCATGCCTGCAGGCCAGCTTCCGTCTGGCTCCTTGACGGCACGGACAGCCAGGCTCCCACCATGGGCCCCACGCAGCTCGAAGGCCGCTCCCTGTAAGCTAGTCAGCATCCCAGGCACGATCCGCTTGTACTCTGTCACTGCAAGAAAGAGACTCAGCTAGCTCAGACAGAATACACTGGGAGGGGATGAGGGGCTCAGGGAATTGGGGAGGGGGGACTGGGCTGCTCCGGAGGGCTGGGAAACACACAGCCCAACCCTCTCTAACGGCAGAGGCTGTCTGTCCCAGGTCCCACTGGGACCTGCTGAGTCTCTGTTCCTGCTTCATTCACTGTAGATGCCACACTCCCAGCCAGGGCAGGGCACTTGCCCCTCTGTGAGGGCCCAGGCCAAGGAGAGAAAGGATCTTGCTTCCTAGACTCCCATGGTGGAGGGTGGCTCTGGAGACGTCTCCCCACCTGCCTAGAACACAGAGGGAGAAGCACCCCCCAGAAGGACACTAAGGGGCCAACAGGAAGCAGAATGAATGATGGGCAGCCAACCCCCAGTCATATATTACATTAAATCATGCCCTTCCTGAAGAAATATGAGATCCCACTGGACTGAGAACAAGGGTCAGGACTCATACAAGGCTCTATAAATATCGCCTCTCTAGGAATCCTAGGATGTGTTTGTGCGTCTGGAGTAGCTGGTGCCTGATGGAAAATTCATGGGTTTTTAACTGGCAGAACAGCCCACGCTCCCTCTGCTTTCCCACAAAAAGATGATGACCCGCTCGCTGCCTACTCTCACAGCCTTGGCAGTGGCGGCCGCAGGTCCTCCTGGCTGGAGGGGCGTTGCTTTCCCAGGGTAAATCCAGAGGGACTCCCCTGGGCAGAGACTGCGGAAGCCTGGTGAAGTCACTCCCCTTCTCTTCGTGTAGCTGATCAGGACATAAAATGACTCTGTCCAGACAAATGCAACCTGCTCCCTGTCCCAGGATCCTGCATATGAGTGCCTGTGCCAGGTCAAAGGAAGGAAGGAAAGCCAGGGGGGCCCAGCTGGCCGAAGAGGCATTCTGGGCAGGGCTGGGGGTGTGGGGGGCAGGTCAGGGTCGGGCACACTTACCCATAGCAGGGCCACAGGAGCAGGGCTGAGGCCAGTCACAGAGGGAGAGTCCCAGAGGAGGGGTCGGGCCAGGTGGCGATCAAGAGAGAGAAAGGAAACAACTGACTGTGTGGCCAGGCCTGTCACCCTCGGGAACATGCCAGTCCCTGGACAGACCTGTTCAGTGTGAGAAAGTGAGCACAGCACTTTCCCTCCTCAGAGTGACTGTGAGTGGCAGGGCCAGGACTTGGACCCAGGCCCCTCAGTCAGAGGAACCAGCAAAGAGGACATGAGTGGGGACAAGTGAGGATGTGAGACAAAGGATAGGCCTTCTGGGGAATTAGGAATTGAGGTCTGGGCATTGCTGTCCCAGGGGTCAGGGGACACCACGTTCAGCTGCCTGAGTCTTTCTCTGTCCCTTCCCATTGACTCCGGCAGTGACTGACTGACAGTAACCTTGAACTTTGACGCCATGTCAAAGCTAGGTTTTACCTCTGCAGAGGTGGCTGGAATTCAAGGCCAGGTCACAGCCCAGTGAGCACACATCCAGCAGGAGGGCAGCTCCCACAGTGCTGTCACTGGGAGGAGAGTTTGTGGGCCTGTGGAAGGCATGGCCCAGAGTGCCTGATGGTGGATGACACCCGCCAGGGCAGAGGGTGCCCCTGCCACCGTCTGGATCAGGAGCCAGGCCATCAGGCTTGTTGTCTAGGGTGGCTCGAGTGACAGTTTGCAGACAACATTTACATGGTCCCCAGGACTCATGTTTTCCTTCTTGTACCGATGTTCCCTTTCCCTCCATATTTGAAACCATGCAAAGATGAGGCCAGGCCCAAAGTTCCCAGCAACTCTTAAAGTTCACTTTACATTTCCTCTCTTGCCTTTTCAATCCATGATCTGAAACAGGAGTTTGCATTAGAACACAAACGCTGCTACAGTAGCTGCTAATAAGAGGTCTGCACAGATGCTGACCTGGGAACATGCCAGCTTCAGAGAAGGTTCAGTGACTGGTCCCATTCAACAGATGAGGAAACTGAGGCTCAGAAAGGGGAGGAGCCCAGCCCCAGATCACGTAGCTGAGACAGCAGCTCAGGGTTGTGGGCCTGCAGTGCTGGACCACAGCACACCCTGTGGTCCCTCAGACGCTACGCTACCACCTCCCTCCACCCCTACACCTCACCCCTTCGGCCTTGCTAATTAGAAAGGACTTTCAAGTAAGAATGATCAGTATTTCTGAGTATACACTTAACTGTCACGGTCCACCATGCCTATGATATCTGAATTATATCCTGTCATTCCCAAAGCTCCTGAACTGCAACCCAGAGCTCTGTTGAAATTAAAGAAATGTGGCAGCTATGGCCTTCAGGACAACCCTCAAAAGATGGTGAGGGTTAGCTCACCTGGTTCTCAGTTGGGTCATTGGTTAACAAACGCTAACACCAAATGTTTATTTGCTGTGTGTTTGCTGAGCAGTCCCATTTGGAATAGAATGGGGAGAGGGAGAAACATTTAGAAAGTTAAGAAAGTTAAGTGAGACCCAGTGCTACACTGTTAATTTCGAGAGAGGGAATAGAGAAACACCATGTGGGGAAATCCTCCCACTCTCGGCTGGACTGATGTCCGGACGGAGCCTGACACCGTGTTTAACTCCCCGCTTAACTTCAGGAAAGTGCTGGTCTGTCCTCAGGTTGAGGGCACTGCCTAAGACCTGCAGTGGTCTGGTTGTGGCCAGTTTCGGGTTTTAACGACTAATTAAGCTTGCTCAGCTTGTTGAGAACAGACCGCCCTCTTGACCAGGTGAAGCGAATTCCTCACCTCTGGTAAAAGAGGCCATTCCTGGCATGTCTAAGACCCTCATCTTTGCAGGCACAGAGCTGGGGCTGCGCTGTCTTGGTGCTCAGCCCTTCTGAATAAGCCCAGTTTCTAACCAACTGAACCCCAACCAGGTCAGATATAGGGACTAAAGTTTCTAAGCGTTTGCACTACTAGCAAGATTAAGTAATAATGAACTAGGGTCCCCTTTTCTCCACAACCTCTCCAACACTTGTTGTTTGTTGCTTTGTAACTGTACTTGAATAACAATAAAAAAATATATAAAAAGATTAAGTAATAATGATAATAATAAACCAACCAATATCAAAAAACTTAGGTGTGAACTACGCTAATCCTAGCAGCCAAAAGGAAGCAGGCAGGCCTTTCTTTAAGAACTAGGTGGGCAGAGTGGGTGGGGACCATGGATTGAGCTCTGGGTCTCTGGAGACAGATCCCTAGTTCTTGTTATCACATCTACTGTACTTTGGCATCTGGCTGTGACTTCAGGGGCTGTGTTGTGGCTCAGAGGACTCAGGCTCAAATGCCCCACACACCTCCTTGATGGTCCACAGGCTTCTCTGAGTTGGGACGGGGGCATTCCCAAGCTGCTCTGGGGAGAGACAGCCCAGCCCAGTGTCCCTGGGCACACAGTGGCAGAGCCAAGCTTGGTGGAAGAGGGAGGGGCAGCCAGCGGCCCCGAAGAACTGCCCACATTCTGGCTTGAAAGGAGAAAGGGAGCTGTTCTTCAGAGTTCCTTGTGGGTCCCATGTCACGCCATGTCACTTCTGTTAAAACCCAACCCTGGCTGCCACCCCTCTCAGGCTGGAAGTAAAATCCACTACAGTCCCCAAGGACCCTGGGAAAGCTTGTGCACACCTCCCTCGGCCTTGGGAGGGGGACCACCTGGCCCGCCCTCACCTGCGGTGCTCCTGCCCCAAGCCCCCTGCTTGCTGGGGCCTTCATTGCAGCCTGCCCCAGGGACCTGGAGTGGAAAGCGCACTCCCCTGCCACCCCCGTTTGGGTGCTATTGGGATAATTTTTAATATGCTTCTTTTTGCTCTTCATCAACTTCAAATGTATTAAGATGTCCTGAGGGCAAAAGAACCGATTTAGCTCTCTGATGAGAAGGACTACTCTGGGCCTGAAGCCTCACTCATTCCGAAATACTGACATTAACAGGAAAATCACTCATGCTCTCTCCTTACTTCCTGTGCTTAATTAAGTGGCTCGGCAGGTGACTCAACCCTTTTATTTCTCAGAATGACATCAGACTTATTTTCCATTTTAATAGCCTGGTTACTTCACTGATTTTAAAAAATCCAATTTCACTTTCTAGTGCAACTTTTGTCTGTTTTCCCCGCCCCTACACCCCAGGAAATGCTAACTGCCATAGAAGCTAAACTCCATCTGCTACAAATGCCACGATTTATTTTATGTCCAAGGTCCAAAATCAGAATTTGAAGAAGGAATTCAAAGTATAATCCATGTTTGCTATTTACCTAAGCAATTTCACAAAGTGTTGGCATTTTTAACCTAATCAGTGCCTTCGTGTCTGAGTCCTGGAGGTGGCGTTGGGGTCCCTGGAAGGAGCCTCCTCTGGCCTGGAGACCCCTCCCGCCCACAGGCCTGTCCCGGGCCTCTTTGCCCCATCGATTTGAGGAGGATGCCTCCCACCCCATAAGCTTGTTAGAAGTGCATTGCGCATTTATCGGGCGGCGGCGAGACGTTTATTCATCTGGAAGTTCCCCGTCATTGCTGTGAGGTGAATCCCGTTGTTGGAGGAGGCACGGGGGAAGTACTCATCGTGGTATGACATCGTTGGACTCGCAGCCCCCCAGAGAAGCGGACACCAGTGATTCACATGCCTGTGACACTGTGGTTTGCTGGTTTGTCTTCTGTCGGGGTTTAGTGTGGCGCCTGGGTGAGCCGGGGGCGCTGCACATGCTGCCCGGCGGAGGGCTTTCCTGCACTGAGCCCCGCGCGCTGCTCTAGCTTCCCGGGAGGAATGGTCCTGGTGAGGGCGCTCGCCCAGCCTTCGGGTGCTGCTCATTCTTCAGTGTTATACGGGGGAGGGGACGTGGCAGAGACCTGCACAGACCCTCAGGCAGTGAGGTGGCCCCTGCCTCTCTCCCAAGCGGAAGGGGCGGGGACACCAGCAGAAGGGAAGCCCTGCGGCCCCGCACTCCTCCCAGGCTGCAAGGAGCAGAGCAGCCCCCCGGGCGGGGTTGCTGCAGGGTTTCCTTCAGTGATGCTTTTTTAAAAATCCAGCAGGAATCAAAGATATAATGTATACACTAGGCACCCACTTCATGTTGCTTTCTTCCTTCTGTGATATTTGCATCAAGATAATCTGTGGAGGTTGTCCTGGGAGAATACCCTCTCCCATGGTAATGTTTGGGGACAAGACGGCCTGCTGGCTACCCTCTTGCTCTTAGAAGGTCCTGCTTTGTCTAAAGAACGAGGGGGCTCGTTCTAAAGTCCCCTTTGAAGAAAAGTGCATCGTGATGAAATACGTCCTGGTTGTCCCTTCAAAAAGTTCTTTCTAACCCCTCAACTGTGACCAAAACTTGTACTAGGCACCGGGTAGGGACACTCATGAGCTGGGTCCCTGCGCCATCACCCAGAGGGACACACACGACAAGATCCAATGGACAGCGGTGGGAGGGCAAGGGAGGTGCCAGGTAGATGCTCTCACCCCCTTAGATCAGATCACCCCAAATCGCTGTGGGCGTGCACAGTTTCCACAGCCCGTCAGGTTTGCTGCCACTGGGTCAGGTCCACACACGGTCTCCCGTACAGCCTGGTCCTCACGCCCAGCCCCTCACTGATACCCCGCAAAGCTCAGTCTCCGAAGACGTGTGTGTGTGGGGGGGGGCAGGCATTAGGGAGTGATGGGCTGTGATGTCTTGCTCACACGAGGTGGTCAACAGGAGGAATGGGTCGAAGGGCTCCAGACTGAATGTTAGACGAGGCATCTTATTCTGAGATGTCTTCAGCCCACACCCCTGCCGGTCTTACCCTGGCCCCTTCATGCCGCATCACAGCCCTCCCTTGTGGTGCCAGTGACCTGGGCTGACCCCTCACATGGTCCGTTCATCCTCAACTCTCCCCATGCACTCAGTCATCCCAGCTCCACCTCAAAGGCTCTGGGTATGTCTGTGTGGGGTCGCCTCTGCCACAATGCCCCAGTGCGCCGTCCCCAGGAGACCAGGAGATGGAAGGGGCTGGATGGGAAGGAGGTGGGGTTCTCGGGGTGTGAGCCACTTCCCACTGGCCCCATTGCACAGGTTCTCTGCGGGAATTGATGTTCTGGCAGGGCAGCCTGACTCCTGGCCCCCGTCCCAGGACACCGGACACTTGCTATTGAGGAAGCCAGAGCGGCCTCTGTGGCAGGGGTGTCTGCAGCTGGCCTCCCCGGCCTCTGCAAGGCTGTGCTGTCCTTTCTTTGCACTCTGGGTTTGTGCTCACTACTCACTTCTGTGAAACGTTCTCAGAACCAAGCAGCATATCGTTTAGACAGCATTCATAAACAGTAGAAGTTACAAAGAAAAGCAAAGAATGGCTGACATAAAAGTCAGGAGGGTCACTCCTCTGGTGGAGGGGAGGAAGAAGACGTCAGGGGGACACAGGACTCCTGTGGCCGCATCATTGTTCCACCCTTGGGCGTGGATGCTCAGAGACACTCTATGCTCGCTCTTCTGGGCTGAGGCCCGTTTCACAGCATGCGTGCTGTATTTCACAACAAAAACCACTTTGAAGAGGCACGTGGCCAGGACCACCACCCCCTGGCAGTGCCCCACGACCAGCCAGGCCCAGCGTGTGTCTGAGGCAGACCCACAGCTGCACTGCCACCACCTTCCTGCCAGGCACACCGCCCCCGCCCCGTCCTGCCTTGGCCCATAGCGCCCGTGGTCGCAGGGCAACGTCCTGGACACCCTGGTCTCCCGCCCTCTGCACCTGTTCAGCACAGCATGGGAACTGAGGAAGTGTGTGCCCCTGGGAGCTGTGCTTCCAAGTGCGGAATGCACCTCCACCCTGAGTTCCGCCCCAGGCTGGTGGGTCTCTTCAGAAAGGCAGGGACACCTTCCGGCGTCCACATTGTCACTTGAGCACTCACCCCAAAGTCACTTTCCCAGCCCCATCTTCAATGGGTGGCATAAGCGATTCTTCCTCCCTCTTTCCTGGCTTGGATCAACACTCCCCCAAGATCTGAACCCTTGTTGTCCTTGTCCCCCACCTCTTGGGCCTTCCCTCCACCCCATCAGCTCTGGCTGCCTCAGGCCACCCGCCCCTTCCCCTGCATGTTGACTTGGTGACTTCTCCTTGACGGTCCGTGGAGTTTTCTTTGCAAACAGATCAACACTGAGGAAGTCTTGGTAGATGCACGTCCAACCCTCCGGCTCCATCTCCAAAGAGCAGGCCCAGGCCTGGCGGACAGACTTCGGGCCCTTTGGACCCTGACGCGGCTGTTGACCCCATGACCAGACACCACTTTCCCTTTGAAGTGCTTGTCTGTGAGGTAGACACGCTGAATCTGAACTGCCTTGTAGGTCACCAAGAAGGGCACACAAACATTTGCTTATTGCAACAAATGCCCAGTCTGGTGTGAGGACGTCCTACTGCATTTGTTCTTCCTGTGTTTGTCGGCAGGTCTGTGATAGGGATCCAAACTCAGGGAGGACAGGCAGGGGCCACTGGTCACAGTTGCTCTCCCCACTGTCCTCGTCTCTCCCTGCACTCAAGGCGGCACGGTGTGACGCTCAGCCGGGCCTGGGCACATCCAGCCCCTACCACTTCCTAGCTGAGTGCTCTCGGGAGAGTTGCTCAGCTTCTCTGAGCTTAGTTCTCTCAAGCACCCAATGGGAGTGACAGCTTCTCTTCTCAGGACTGATGGAGGCTTAACTGAGGCACGGCAATAACCCACTAGCCGGGGACCTGGCAGGTCCCATGTGCCGGCTCTTCTCCCTGCTCCCTTTCCTCCCTCCAGCTTCGGGGAGCACATACCTCTGTGAAGGAACATTACAACCTCAAAGAACAGCCAGAATTGTCCAGTGTCTCCCCAGTCCTCAGGAACCACACAGTCCCTAGACCAGGACCCATTCCAGCCCCACCCAGGGGCCTTAGTGGCCTCTCAAAGGACTTCCCAGTCCTCAGAGCCCTGTCACAGGGAAGCACTCCGCCCAGCGTCCTGGCGGGGGGTCTTTTATTTTGCAGAGGCAGAAGCAGACCAAAGACAGCAGCAGATCAGCCCACGTTGCTCAGCTTGTCAGGGACAGAACCCAGGATGCAGTCCGCATAGCTTGGCCTTTTTGCCACACTGCCCTGTCCTTTGCTTCCGAATACGTACCCTTAGAGTTGGTATTTTGTTATCTCTGCTGGGCTGCATATTGAAGCAATGAAAGAGAAGTAAATTTTAGAACCTTAGTTAACAAACAAAATGCCACGCTGCGGAGTTAAGACTGTGGAGAGATCCCACTGGTGTGAAAACAAAGGGACCCTATTGACGTGCTGGTGCGAGCCTGTTCCGATGGCCCCCACACTCCCCCTGCCCTCACCCGCACAGAGAGAAGGTGGACCTTGGCGGGCCCTCGCCTCACCAAGAAAGAGCCATAGGTTTTATTATTGGGTCACGGTTTGGACACTTTGAGAAAAGAGGACAGCTTACTTAGCTTACTTTCCTTGAAGAGTCTTCAAGTGGACAGACAGAACTTAGCAGGAAAGACCTCACAGAGAGGGTGCCAGGGGCAAGGCGGGAATGCTGGGGTGTCCTGTCTGTCAACCGCAGTGGGGGGGGGCGGGGGGCTCACTCCAATGGCTCCATCCTTGGACTGGCCGCCGGCTGCGGCTGCATCACTACCTCTGTCTGGGATCTGGCACGTCCTCCTGGAGGGACTCTGGAACTCGTCTCCTGAAAAGACCTTCACAGCCAGAGGCCACCCAGCCAAATGGGCCAGCATGTGGGGAGGACAGCCAGCTCCAGGGAAGCTGGAGACCAGGAGAACCACGTGAGTTCAGACTCCCACTGCACGCTGCCTGCCCTGGCCTGTGCGGGCACTGCACCCCCAGTGCCTGGCCCCACAGCTGGTGCCAGTAGGGCTGTTTTTCTCGGAGTCGCTGGTGAGTGTGCATCAGCGCTGGAGGTACTGTGGCTTGCCCGGACTTCATCAGGCTAAGAGGGCAGCACTGAGTGGTCTGAGGGCACCCAGCTCATCAGGGGCTGTGCTTGAGCACTTCGGGCTGGATTGGCCATTTAGCCAACGCATCTTCACTGAGTGGCACGATGTGCCAGGCACTGTGGGAGCTAAGGTGTAGTCGAGAGTAATTACCTGTCCTTTGCCCTTTTAGAGTTCAGTCCATCCCAGCAGACAGACGTTGAACAAATAAGTACAAATTAAATTATTACATTGGTAAGAGAAAGTGTGCCAAGGTCGGAGGAGGGTCCCCCAGGAGGCGATGTCTAAGGCCCTGCTGGGGAGTGGGAAGGAGGTCTCTGATGAGGGAACAGCTTGTGCGAAGGCCCCGAGGAGGCCCCTGTGGCCAGAGCTAGTGAGAAGGGACCAGTGGTAAGAGGCAGTGAGAAGTTTGGGGCCCAGTCACCAAGGGCCTCACAGGCCCTGGTGTTATGTCACATGCATCAGGACTCCCCTGAAGGGTCTGATGGTGGGGTAACGTGATTTGACCTGCACTTTGCAAACGGCACTCGACCGCTGCACTGAGGGGGGAGAGAGGGAAGCTGGCAGATCAATGGGAAGGAGAAGAGTGTTTGCAGAGAAGGTGCCCGGTGGTGTGCTGTCAGTCGGCAGATGTGTCACCGTGACAGGCTGCTGGCATCTCTGGCCTCAGTTTCCTCTGTGTGCCAGGGACACACACACCTCACAGCACTGTAGCGGGGGTCGTACGTTTGCAAGGGGCCCATGCCCTGCCCCCTGCCCGGCGCCAAGAGACCACCGCATGCTGTGCCGTGAGACTGGCCCACTGCTTTAGGAGGGGTCACTAAGGACCCAGGAAACTCTGATTTGGACCGGCTTTTCCTTTTGTTGTAAGGTAGAGAGAAGTTCTTAATTTTAATGTGGTCAAGTCTAACAGTCTTTCGTCTCTTGGCTTGAGCTTTTTGTATCTTGCTTAAGGAGTCCTTCCTTCCCCACCATGAGGTCATAAATCTATTTCTCTTATGGTTAGAAAGTTACGTTTTTATGTTTAGGCTTTTAATCTGTCTGGAATGTGTGTCTGTGTGAAGCCAGCTCCCTACTGCTTGGCTGAGTGACTTGGAGAACATCAGGTCCCTGGGTCCCCATGACCCCACCTGACAAATGAGAAGTCAGATTAAGTCACCCCAGAGACTCCCCCAACCCACAGCGGAGAGCATCTGGTCCTCCTTGCCACAGCCCGAGACCAGAGCACCGCTCCAGTCGGCGCACGAGTCAGCGAGACGGGAAATCGCTCCGCAGAGTTCCTCGAGGCGGGTTTCCCGAGGCCTACTTCCCGGCCAGAACGTTTCTTGAAATCATTACTCCTCGACCTTTGAGTTCTAACTCTACTGCATGCACCCTGCTAAGGAAGGGAGGAGAAGCCTCGGTAACTAGAATTATTACTGGAACAATACGTCCAGCTACCCTTGCCCTCTGGAAATGCCAGCCTGCAGGAGGTTCAGGTTTGTCCATTAAACTCGTTCAGACTTACACTGAAAGAGGCTCCAAGGGTGCCCCCACTTTGCAGGTCGGTGACGACCTTCATGGAAACGTGTCTTTGGAAGGAGTGACTGGCGATAAAACAGCGTGCACACAAATAAAAACCCAGTCTCAGCGTTCACGCTGGTCGTTATAACAAGGCTGAGGGTGGGAGACCCCGCCAGGACAGTGCTGAGACAGCCCGGTGAGGCGGCGTTCACCCCGGGGGGCACAGGTCAAAAGAAAACAATCGCCCGAGCTCATTTAAGGATGAAAGAGAGTGCGTGATCCAGATGCGGGCAGGAAGGGGGAAGGGGCGGTGTCTCATGGGACTCGAGGGTGGAGAAGGAGCTTGGGAGGAAGTCAGGAAAGGGGGCCTTCTATCCGCTGGGTCTCAGGCCCCACTGAGGCAGAGACCAGCTGGTCTCTGTGTCCCAGCGGAAAATTCCTCTGGATGGGAAATCTGATTGGCTTGAGGTCTGCAGTTGTTCCTATTTTTGTCAACTGGACTGGGCCACAGGGTGCCCAGATGTGTGGTCAAACGTTATTCTGCACAGATGTTTATGCAAGAATGGCTTTGGGGATTTTTCTTTGTTTGCTTGTTTTTTGACAGGTTTAACATCATTCTCCCTGATGTAGATGGGCCTCGTCCAATCAGTTGAAGGTCTTAGTAGAACAGAAGGGCACTCCTCCTGCTTGACTGCCTCTAACTGGGACCTTGGTCTTCTCTGGCCTTTAGACTTAAGCTGAAACCTCGGGGCTTCCTGGAACTCGAGCCTGCCGGCTATTGCACTGGGACCCACACCATGGACTCTCCTGGTTCTCGGACTTTTGGGCTCAGACTGGGTATGCCTCCAGCTCTCCCGGGTCTCCAGCTCACCAACTGCAGTCCTTGGGACTTCTCAGTTTCCATCATCACGTGAATGGACTCCTGATAATATGTCATTGTGTGCGCGCATCCGTCTCCTATTGGCCTGTTTTTCTGGAGAAGCTGACAAAATTCAAGGCCCAATGCAGTTCCCAGACAAGGTGACACTGTGAGCTGAGCAGACACCCGAGCGTCTACAATGGCCCTTTCGCATCGGGAGCAGCCAGATGCCCCATCCCCGGTGTTCTAGAAACATGCTGGCCACACATCCACACAACATGGGTGCATGCGTGTCTGTCTGTGTGGGGGTCCAGTCTCTGCACTCTGCAGGGCCAATGGCTCAGCCGTGGATGTCTTTGTATGTTAAGGCCTCGCTCAAGGCTGGCATGTGGATGATGCTCAAGTGTGGCTTTTGAATTAATTGGCCCTGGGAGGGCAGTTAGCTGGCAGGGCCGTAGGACCCCCACCTCGACAAGTGGGGGCACAAAAGGCCTGCACTCCAGGAGTTTCTCTTGCCCAATATACCCCATCAGAAATACACACACTCTCAGGTAAAGCACCGTGGGATCCCCAGGGCCTTTAGGCAGGGGAGGGACTACCCCTCCAGGCATGGCAAGGCTCTGGGGCAGTCCTCCTCCAAGCCCAGCACCTGGTTGTGCTGTTCCTCTTTCCAAATGGTTGTAAACCTTGTAGAAACTGAAGGGCCACACCAGGACTGTGATGTTCCCTTTCATGCAAGACTGACCTGCAGGGTGAGTGACACAGGCAATACCCATCAGCTGTGGGTGGACCCTGTGAGCTGCTTGTCTCACATGGTCCCTTGGCTGTAGCATTCACTCTGCTCCCTTGTTTTTGGAGCTCTGAGGCCGGAGCCCAGAACCTTCCTAACCACAGTGGGAAGAGGGATCTGCAGGAACAATGCAGAACACTCAGAGCTCTCCTGTCTCACCTGCCCCTCCAAGGGCAGCAAAAAGGCCCCACCTCAGCCCCAGTGAACCCCTCGAACAAGTGCCCACCTGCTCCACAGCCTTCCCACCTTCTGCTCCCTCTCAATGGAAGCCTGGTCTCTTTCTCCGCCAATGTCTGTCCACGTTCAGTGAACAGCTGAATTGCGTCAGCTGTGGCTAGATGCATTTGCCATCTCTGATCTGATGGTTCCTGACGACCTTGGACTCCACCCTCCAGAATCTCATAACCACAGGACTTTCAAGGCTGAACTCTAAAGTCATATGGTGATGCCTGAGCTCCTCTCTTGACACAGGTATAAAGAGGAGCACACACAGGGCCAGCAGTGAGGGGGACAGAGACCCTAGGGGTGTTCCCATGCCTCTTTGCCCCGTTGTTTCTCCCAGCTCTGGTCTGGGTTCTTCCGGGGGTTTAGGAAGTCTTCTAAGGGGAGCGACATCTGTTTGTGGCCAAGGCCTTAATGGACATTGTGCAGGTCTGACAGCCGCACTCATACCAACTTCCAGAGCTCAGTCTTGTGGTCCTTCAACTGTAAGTCATTTATCACAGATGCAAGACTGGCTAAGGGCTCCTAGAAACGTAAGGCCCAGCGAGAAGCTGAACTAAAGGAGAAAGGAGGTAAAACAAAGTGTTCAGAACTGAGGAGAGGGGAGGCTCATCTTGTTTTGTTCTACGTGCTTTCCGTGTGTTAACTCACTTCCTCTTCACAGCACTCCTATAGTGTCTACTAGTACTGTCTTTCGTGGATGAGAAACCTGGGCCCAGGGAGACCCCAGAACTTCGTCAGGGTGGCACAGCTAGTAAGTGGTGAACTGGGATGTGAACTGAGGCAGGAAGGCGGCCTGTCTCCTCTCTTCCCACCCTCCCAGTGAAGCCTCGCTGATGGCCTGCTTGGGGCCATCGGGCAACCAGCCCTCTCCTCTTCGTGGCTCCACCCCAGCCTCCTCTAGCCCTTTGACTCAATGGGGCAGTGTTTATCAAATGGCTGTTTCACTTCTGATCTGCAATGCTGGTCCGTGAAAGTCATTACTTGCCAAGGGACAGAGAACAGCAGTGCCGATACACGCATGCACATGCATGTACACATGTGATGGATACTGTGTGGTGAGGGGCAGTTCGTGCCAATGAAGAGAGTTCAGTCCACGTGTCAGAGAGCAAACCCAGTCCCTGGCACGTCCTTCGAATCACAGAGAGACCACACCCGTGGGTGGTGCCACATCATTGGGTCTGTAGTTGAACAACAGGATTTCACCCCCAGATGAGGGCCATGGGTGCCAGCTGTGTAAATCCCTTGTAGGCAGCAGAGAACACAGAGAATAAACACCCTTCCTCAGCCCAGGATGCGATGCGGAACAGCCTAGCCAGCTGGAGAGTGGACTAGGGTCGTCACCAAGAGCCCAGGACACCTCTTCAAGGAAAACTAGTGACCCTCTTGACTTTTCCCCCAAACAGACAGATTTGACATGTCAGACGCAAGTTCAACTCATGGACAACCCACTCACAACTGATCATCTCCATGGTAACTGCCGAGCCACACAATGACACAGAAAGAGTAGTGTTGGAGAGAGCTGCTTTCCTTCTGGTAGGTTCCACAAAGCCAGCCTGGTTATTGGGAGTGGAACTGAGACCTCGGTGTAAGCTGTCACTGGACATTCTTTAAAAAGAATGTATTTTAGCACCTTCCCATTCCTGGGCCTGGCCTGTGCCAGGCTGGGGGTTCCAGCATGGCCCCTCCTGGCCCTCCCTCCTAGTCAACCAAACTCCAAGAGGCATTCTCAATGCAGCTCCTGCTGGGGTTTGATACAAAAAAAAACAAAAAACAAAAAACTGTTCTCCTGAAGCCTTTAAAATACCAGACTGGTGAGAGAGGGAGCCAGGAATTCGTTTCAGAGCAACCCCAGGTCCTCGTTTTAATTAGTATTATAAATTTCTACTTCTTTAATTTCCAACTGCTTCTCCCTGAAAAATACATGTAAAACTCACTGAACCATGACATCTTGTTCCTGTACAGAAACACACCATCACCTTCCCAAGGTGTCCCTCTTTGTCAGGCTTAGTGGAGGTCAGGTAACTTGATGACAGTGGAAAGTTTGTTCATTTTCATTGATTCGAAGAATGAGATACTTCTTGTCTTCAAAAATATGTGTGACTCGCTCTGGCAAGGAGGGGACAAGGCCACCATCCCTGTGGATCGTGAACAGGTGCTGATGGCAGGACTTTCCCCAGGTCCTGGGGGCTGCCCCTTCACTGCCACATTGACCTGCGATGTCCATGCCCAGGACGCTCCATGTACCCACGTCTGCAGCATTTTGCATTGCCTGCCACAGGACAATTGTCCCCACTGTCTCAGGTTGATGACGTTTTCGGTCACAGTGACTGCAAACATCTCCAGGGCCTCTTTGTCATTCCTCTGAAGCAGACCAGTCCCTGGATCCCTTGGGAACTGTGTCCACTGAGCCTGTCCCATGAGGTCCACGTGCACAGGGTGTGTCTTTACCCATGACTTCAGTCGTGGCTGCCTGACTAGACAACCCCAAGTCTTAAACACACCGTGTGCGAGCTGTAGAAGTGAACGAAATCACTCAAGTGTGAGCCGGCAAAGGCATTTATCAAGAGTTTGCTCTAGCAAGGGTGTCAGCCACCGCCAGTTGTGTCTGGCAGGGACTCGGGCAGGCAGGGGTGTGGGAAGCATCACCGTGGCAAAGGGACAGCTGACAGGGGGCCGTGGCCCGGGGAATCCGTACGTGGCCTCACTAGAAACTGGGCGCCCCGTGTGATTAGGGTGCGCATGTGGCTTTCTCTGCTTGTTCCTATTTGGAAGTGGGGGCAAAACACGGGCAGCTGTCAGTTATGGACCAAGTCCTGGCTGTTGGGGGCTGAGGGCTGTAGAGCTGTAGCTGGGTTTCCTAGGCTGGCCGCCACAGACTGTGGTCCAAGTTCTACCTCTGGACACAACTGTCTTCTCCCAGAACTTGCTTGACATTAATAAGAAGTTGACACGTGGGGGTGGAGAGGGCAAGCATCTTCTTGCACAAACAGCCAGGTGGAGATGGGAATTCAGTGCACTTTGAGGAACCGGGTCCTCAGGTTCCACATCAGGCGATGCTCCCACGGCACATTTGAAGTTTCTCTGCGGGCTGCCTGGCCTTTCTCAGGCACTGCTGGGAACTTGGGATCATGTGTTAAGTCCAACTTTGAGGACCAGGTGGGCTGGAACAGGAGCCATGGAGCAGGCCAACTTAGCCTCCTGCCGTGCGCACCCCAGCTTCTCTTACCTCCCCGCCATCCCACCCACTGGGCCTCCTTCAGGGTCTCGTCCTCAGACCCACTGCGTTTTACCCTGGGGAGCATTGTTAAGAAGGCAGACAAGGTTAATCCGTTTTTAACCAGGAGACAAAGCTCAAAGACAAGGACTAAGTCCCACGTGATGGCAAGTCAGACAACTGCTGCAGGTGGGGGCTCTGAAATGCCAGGGGCCAGACGGTGGCCAGCTCCACCCACGCACTGTCTCCGGATGTGCTGCTTGTTTGGACATGGAATTTCTGCCCCGTAATATGCCTTCAAGTGGGAAAGTGATTCTAGATCTTTCTAGAGGTCACAGATGAAACCCTGGGGGCCACACTCAGTCTGGACGTGTGTTTTGCTTGGCATACATGAATTTTAAGTCTTTTAATGAGTTGTCAAGATTTAAAAATGAGCTAGCCTTTCACATTAAAAAAATGTGTTTTCCCACTTCTCTTGGAAAATAGGGTAACAGGCAATGCTGGGTTGTCTCCCCACAGAGGCCGCTCAGCGGAAGAGCAGAGCCCTGTGGGAAGGGGTGCGCGCTCTCCTCTCCTCCACAGACACCATCACCCTGCTCTTTTCTCCTGTTTGTCATTGTCACAGGCTAAGTGTTTGGGTCCCCAAATTCATATGCTGAAATCCTAACCTCCAGGTGATAGTACCGGGAGGTGGAGCCTTTGAGAAGTGAGTGGGTGATGAGGGTGAAGCCCCATGAATGGGATTAGTGCCCTTATAAGAGAGACCCCAGGGAGCCCTCACACCCTTCTCCCTCATGAGGGCACAGCAAGAAGGGTCACAACCTGCGACCCTTCACAGCCGAGCAGCCAGCTCTCACCGGAATCTTGTCAGCACCCTCATCTGCCAACCTCCAAACCTTCGAGAGGTGAATTTATGTTGTGTGTGAGCCATCCTGTCTGTGGCACTTGGTTACAGCAGCCTGATCTGACCACTAGGGTCACCAACATGACCTTGTGGGCACTGACCCTGAACATGACCCGTGGACGCCTGTGAAGAGCCCTTTATCCCTTCCCCCAGGAGTTGTTTCTGGTGCTGGAAGGTTGCTTTGGAGGATCCTGGGCACACAAGAGCCATGTGGTGGGCACAGGGTGACCTCGCACCTCTGACCAGGGCCCCTTTGGCTGGAGGTGATGAATATGTTTCCTCCCTCCTGGTCCCTTTCCCTCTTCCAAGAGGAAATGTGTCTTCTCACCTCATAAAGAAAGAAGACTGCTGGGAACAGATGGGGTCAGAGCCGGCACAGCCTGACAGGTTGGATACAAGAGCTCTGATGCTGGGTATGTGCCGGCCTGAGCAGGGGGTGGGGTCTGATCAGCTACATGACTGTACCTGCAGAGCCTCACTTTCCCCACCTGTCAAACGGAACAGGGCTCCTAGGCCCCAAGTTACTGAGGCCTCACTTGGCCTGTGTCAAATGTGGCCATTAGGGAAGATGGTTGACTGTCAATCGTATCCATCTGGTTATGCTATGGCAATAAATAAACCCAAAACTCAGTGTCCGCACCAGCCTAGGTTTCTCTCTTGCATATGCTACATGTCCATCCTAAAAGAGTGAGGCTCCACTCAGTGTCACTGCCTCAGGTGTGCAGAGTGGTGTCCCCAGGAGTGCCATCAGTGTCCGTGAGGGAGAAGGGGAGGCGGCATGTCAAACCTAGGCTCGAAGGCCTCTTCCCAGAAGAGACACCCATTACTTCAACTCCAATTTTACTGGCCCAAGGAAGTCACAAGTCACCTCTAATTTCAGAAAATGGCACCACGGGTCACACTACATGCTCACAGCACAGCTGGCTCCCAGCTGTGACATCCTGTCCCACTGTTCACATCCCAGAAGACCTCCCAGAGAAGTTTGCTCTGAGACATAGAAGAATACTTCCTTTCTCAAATTTTAAGTCTAACATTGAAGTCATAGACAAGACGCCTCCTTCGTTCCGGCATATAAAACCAGCTCCTTCACGCCCAGCCAAGCCTTCTCATGGGCCCACTTAGTTTGCTGACACATGTAAGTGGCTGCCCCAGCAGCACTGCCGTGTTAGGTGGGTGAGGCCGGGCTCCGTCCAACTTAGGGTTCTCCTTAAATTAAAAATAATTCTCACATTGACTTGAGATTGTTAAATGTAGACAGAATGCTACTGGATACTTCTTCCAAGGTCTCACAAGGGTTTCCTTCTTTTCGCTGTGGTGTAAGGACTTCTTTGGGTCATCATGTATACGTTCTTGGGGTACTGTGGGAAAGTGCAGCCTCACCACAGCCCATCTGGAGAGAAAGTACTATCTCCCCACTGCCAGGCAACCCATGATGTGCCAATGGGCAGGGAAGGCCTCTCTGACATCCAGCTCTCTGATACAACACCATCCTGAGCCCCCTCCAGCTAAGAAGACTGCACTGTAAGAAAGAAATAAAAACACCCTGATCCTGCCCTGGCTGGTGTGGCTCAGGGGATTGAGCACCAGCCTGTGAACCAAAGTGTTGCCGGTTCAATTCCTAGTCAGGACACATGCTTGGGTTGCAGGCCAGGTCCCCAGAAGGGAGCATGTGAGAGGCAACCACACATTGATGTTTCTTTCCCTCTCTTTCTCCCTCCCTTCCTCTCTCTCTAAAAATAAAGAAATAAAAATCTAACAAAAAACAAAAACCCCTCCTGATCCCCATTATGCCTGGGCTATTGAGAAATGGTCTCCCAGGTGGCACAGGTGTTACCAGTCTGAAATCAGTGTGCTTGACATTTGGAAAAGCCAAAACTCAAAATGTCAGAGTTTGCAGTGCGGAAAGGTTTATTGGTCAAGAAGGTGCCTGCCAATGGGAAGATGGGAGACCTAGTACTACCTCAGGTCCATCTTGAGAAAGTATCTAATTCAGGCTTCTTTTATGTCAAGGGAGGAGAAATGGGAGGGGCATGGGGTGATTGGCCACCGCAGGTCTGGGCACCAGCAGAGGTCTGAGGAAGAGTGAGGAATCTCGAAACTCCTTGGTTCTCAGTCTGCAGACTCAGCTGATCCGAGTTTGGTCTTGAGGTTCTGGGAAAGTTTTGATAAACAATCATTATCTTTGTATACATTTTCTCCGTCACTGTAGGAGAGGAGGCACTTTCGGGCAGGGGTTGTTTTTGTAAAATTCAAGCTGCAGACAGACTTCCTCTGACAATTAGCATGTCCATACGCAAGAACACTGCAGGCTCGAACAAGACGGAGTCAGAGAGGCCGAGCCCTTCACTCTAACTCGGGCACCCTGCACTGTTGTCGCGGGTGCTCTTCCTGGCTTGGGCCCTGTTCTCGGCACTTTATGAGCATCATTCTTTATCTCCACAATAGCCCTATTAGGTAACTACTATTATTATTGTTTCTGGTTTACAGATAACGGTTATCTGTAGTGGTCTGGAACTTACAAAACACTGCCAAGAACTGCACGGACTCCAGAATAGCCCTGCCTAGGGCTTTGTGTGCAGTGAGACGGAGGCACCACCTCTCCTCCCACGCCCACCCCTGCCTTCCAGGGACCAGGCACCACCTCCCCTTTTCTCCAGAGAGGAGCTGAGGCCCCCTGCCCTCCTAATCTGTGGCAGGCCTCGAAGTGAGGGCCAGAGGGGCTGAGCAGAGATGCGCATCCGTGCTCCTGCTCTGCTCCCATAAAATCACTTAGAGAGGCCAAAGCTGCACGGACCTAGTTGTGGCAAGGCTGAGACTCAAACCAAGCCAGCCAAGCTTCAGCCACTAAACCGCACTGCCTCCTATTATAATACGATTACATTATAACCCAAATCTGAGAGGCCACCCACTGCTTTCTTTATTGGATTCTTCCAATAAACTGGTCGTGCTGGTAACACAATTCCCTAAGGAAATAAAAAAATGATTATTCTAAAATAAATCTGAAGGACACACCCACCGCAAAGTGGTGGCATTTTATGCAAATACAACCAGGGCCTTCTCACCAGCCAGTCTTCACTCAGGGCAGAGAACCCAGGACTCAGCCACCAAGGGGGGTGAGTGGCTCAAAGCCGGGAGAGGCAGGAGATGCCAGCTGGCAGCGGGAGCACGTAGGGCAAAGGATAAAGAGGCGTTTAAAGGCTGATGCAGAGAATTCTGACAGCCTTGAAGGAAGCGGGGCCTTTGGTGTCCCCTGCACACGCCGCCAGGCCGCACCGGGCGGGGGCTCATTTGCCTGACGACACCTGGCAGATGTGCCTCGACCGCACCGCAGGCCTCCTCACGGAGCCCGAGGTCCAGAAAACACGCTGACCTCCGTGGGTGCTGCTTCCAGAGGAAGGACGTGGGTAGTTTTTTACAAATACAGCCACAGAAAAGGCTAGAGCAACGTGCTCCGCTTAAACATGTCAGGGTCCCCCTCGACACCAGAGTTTCCTAGAAGCCGGCCCACGGGAGCACCTTGCTCACTTTGCCTCGCAGATAAATGAGGGCAATGACCCAGGGGCAGGGGAGAGACCATCACGGGAACACCTTAAACCGATCCCAGATTCATCTGGACAGCACCTTGAGGAACAGTTTCACCGGAGCTTTCTCACTTAGAATGGCCAGCACAGCCGTCCAGGCTGCCTTCCTGACCCCGCTTTGCAGGTGAAAGCCTGACCAAAAAGGACGAACCCCAGCCTGGGAGGGAGGGGCCCGCCTGTGTCACAGGGCCTCTGTCCCTCAGACTGACCGCAGCAGCCACTGCAGGCTTGCCCCCCATTCTGGATGTAATTCCTTTGATCAGCACTGCTGGGGGGCTGGGGGAAGGAGGCCAACGACACACCGCTCTGAAAGGAGGGACAGAAATGCAAGAGGAGAAACCGGGTGAGAGGAAGTGGGGGTGGAAGGTGGCATCCCTGCCCAGCCACTGAGCTAGGGGGCTTGGTCACGACTGAAGCCCCGTTACCACTGGCTTAGCAAAGACACTCACATGGCCCCAGAGGACTTCCAGGAGCTTCCCCCCCGCAGTGGGTGAGTACGGAGC
>PVKM010021825.1:0-22296 GCA_004027735.1 Carollia perspicillata | reverse complement strand
AGACCTTACAGGCAAGAAGGGGCTGGAAAGAAGTATTCCAAGTCATGAAACACAAGGACCTCCATCCAAGACTGCTCTATCCAGCAAAACTTTCATTCAGAATGGAAGGGCGGATAAAGTGCTTCTCAGATAAGATCAAGTTCAAGGAGTTCATCCTCACCAAGCCCTTATTATATGAAATGTTAAAGGGACTTATCTAAGAAAAAGAAGATTAAAAATATGAACAGTGAAAGGACAGCAAACTCACAGTTATTAACATCCACACCAAAAAACAAAAGCAGACTAAGTGGACACCTAAACAGGAGTGGAGCCACAGAAATGGAGATCACGTGGAAGGTTAGCAACTGGAGAGTGGGAGGAGGAGGCAGGGGAAAAGGTACAGAGAATAAATAGCATAGAAGGTGGGGAGAAAATAGACAGGGAGAGGGCAAGAGTAGTGTGGGAAATGTAGAAGCTAAAGAACTTATGACACAGGGACATGAACTAAAGGCGGGGAATGTGGGTGGGAGTGGGTGTGCAGGGTGGAGGGGAATGAAGGGGGTAGAAATGGGACAATTGTAATGGCATAATCAATAAAATATATTTTAAAAATTAAAAAAATAAAACACACATATGTGCACACACACATGCACAAAGCCTTTGTTGGCTAAGACTAAACAAGTGGCTATGTAAGGTAAGGAGTTCTCACGCATGCCACTTTACCTCTACTCATGCTGCCAAGAATAAATATAATTTACTGTGGGCTTGGAAACACATTATTTTCTGTTTAAACCTGTAACTGATTTAAATTTATGATTGGAGTTGCAATGCGCCAGTACCAATACCCTCTCACCTCCCAAATTTTCACAGGAATGGGGGGGGGAGGGATAACCAATAGCAGCGGTTGGTAGAACTGAGATTTTCACAAATGTGTCTCCTTTGGCCTACTCAGTGTTTAGTTTTTAAATTAGTTATGCACATTTCAAACACTGACAGATTCCACACAAATAATCATCAAGACTACAGATTGCTGGCTTCTATTGCAAATTTGCAAGATGTTGCCATACAGGCCATATCCCCATGTGGCAACAATGGACTGAAGCTGAGAAGCTACTGCCCACTGAAGATGGTGCTTGTGTCCTTAGCTTTGATGGTGCCCACCCTGCTGGTCGTAGCCCTATTCGTGATCCTGAAAAAGTTGCCTCTTCCTTTTTATTTCTTCTTTTTATTATAACTTGTAATTTTGAAACAGTTTAAGACTCAAAGAAGTTATAAAAAGAATATAAAAGTTTCCTGTGTACCTCTCACCCACCCTATTAAGAAATCTCTATCATTTTCTTTTTTGCCCCCTAAATCCAATCATGTGCCAGGTCTTTTAGGTTTCACCTCTATGATCTCACTTATATCCATCTTATTCTTTTCAGTGTCCTGTCAAAAACCAGTTCAAAGCCATTTTACTTTTCCACAGGCTCTGTAATAGTCTAATTGGTCACTTTGCCTCTGTTCTTTCCCTACCATCGTCTCTTTAACAGACTACAAGACCACCTTCCTAAAGAACAGCTTGCTCTCCTGCTCACAACTTTCAGTGACTCTCTGCATCACCTGCCAAATTCAGTTACCTTTTTCACTATGACATCCAGAGCCTTCCATAATTTAG
This sequence comes from Carollia perspicillata, assembly GCA_004027735.1. NCBI lineage: Eukaryota > Metazoa > Chordata > Mammalia > Chiroptera > Phyllostomidae > Carollia > Carollia perspicillata. Next base: position 20,660 of record PVKM010021825.1, on the reverse strand, counting down.
CTTGAGACTTTTGGATTTCATGGACTACCAAAATTTCATACAAAAATCTTGGCACAAACATATAGTTCCTATGATTTTATTTTTCCAAATAAAGTTATTTAAAAAAATTCACCAGCTATCAGCACCATCATTTCATTTAAAAAATGACATCTTCATAGTTAAAAAAATAAAAATAGGGCTAACAATATCAGAGTGAAATATAGCCCTGTCCAGGAAAGCACAATTGGCAATTACATAGGAACATATTTAATTATGCTGTACTTAATTTTTTAAAAAACATGGATTGCTGAAAATGTCACCTAGGATCAGCAATAATCAGCAGATGAGCATTTGGGAGCCAGTGATGCAGGCAGAGTTGACCAGCTATCTAGAATACACCAATGCTTTTCTGCCTGCAAGCCTGTTCCTTATACTTAGACTGCTTTTCAGTTCTCCAGACCCCTCTCTTCCAGTCTGAACCTTGTCAATCCATTAGGCTCCATCTCTCCAAGAACCTTTTCTTTACCCCTCATCAATTCTGCTGTAACTCCTCATTCCTTTCTTTGAATTTCTCTAGCACTGTCTTTCCTTCAGTAAGCACAGGTCTAACTCTACCATACATTTAAGTCCTTTGTGCATTTATTTTTCCTATTAAATTAAAAACTGGTTGAGCCTTGAGATACAATTTTGCAGCATGGTAATTTGCATATAATAGGCAGTAAGTAGCTCAATATTTTTATGAATACACACACACACAAATTTTTACTTCCTTTCACAGTCATGTTCCCTATAAGAACAGGAATATATTCTAGCAGTCACTTATAAGGAAGTTGGAGGACACTAATGGGTTACATATTTCAACTATCTTTTCTGTAGAGGAGGAAATAATTCTTAAAGCTGGCAATTATAGTCTCCTCTAAATTTTTGTCTGATAATTTTATTTAATAAGACTATAACTGAAAGAAATCGAGGCAGCATATACTCAATTGGTGCAAGTCACTGAATATGAATTTAAAAAATCTTAGGTGATATCTACAACTGAGTTAAGTGCTATACCACTTACAACTTGGAAAAATTGAAGGTAATAAAGCTAGATAGATGTTAATGTTCTACATCAAATGATCAGTAAGCAGATCTCTCTAAATTGCAGTATATTTATGTCAATTATATTCCCCAGTGATTCCTCATGGCCACTATTCTCCTTCCAGGTTTGTAAGAGTTTACTAAACCAGATGGTTGGCAAACTTTTTCTACAAAGAGCCAGATAGTAAGTACTTTGGGCTTTGTGGACTACACAGTCTGTTGCATCTACTCAACTCTGCCAATGTAGTGGGAAAGTGGCAATAAGTAAACATTTGAGCATGGCTAAATTCCAATAAAACTTTATTTACAAAACCAAGTGGCAGAGTGAACTTGGCCCAAGGGCAGTAGGTTAACTTTCAAACAGAACTGATGCAGTGAAAATTTAAATGCAGTAGTATTTAAAGCTAGAGGTATTGTATTTTGCCATGCATAATGTGCACTTTTCTGCCCAAGGGAAAAATAAGGAAATAAGGATGCGCATTATACATGGGTAGTAATAATTTTATATCTATATAAATGTTTTTAATTCTTTTTAAAATATTTTATTTATTTATCTTTAGAGGGGAAGGATTAGGGAGAGAAATATCAATGTATGGTTGCCTCTTGTGCATCCCCTGCTGGGAACTGGCCTGCAACCCAGGCATGTGTCCTGACTGGGAATTGAACCGCGATCCTTTGGTTCACAGGTCCGTGCTTTAATTCTTTTACTTATGCTTATGCATTAAAAGTGTAACTCTAGAAAGCAGTAACAATATCCATATGCAAAATAATATCCTGGAATATGATAATCAGTTTTATATACAAATAAAAAATTGAATTAAAAAATTAAAATGAAAGATTTTTTTTCCTGAAAGTTTGGGCCAAAACATGGGTGTGGCAAAATATGGTATTTAAAATGGGAATGTCCTGCCAGAAATGCAAGAACTTAATCTCTAATTCTAATAAGAGCCAGAGAAGTAGAAGAAAACTACTACCTTTTAATAAAGTTATTGACACCGTAGTGAACTTAGCCAACAGAGGGCTAAAGAGTATAAAGAACCAAGAGGTTCAGAACTTTTGACATTGGTATTTCTATTAGTGCGAGGTGTACACAAAACAGTACAGGGGCGTCTTAAAAACAGTGACATGTGTATTCGAGAGTGGACATTTATAGAACAAGTTCTGCATATGCTGGTGCAAGAGACAGAGTCTTTATACACAGGAAATATCAAGTGAAATTGGAAAATTACCTGAAAGAAATTTATCAATATTTAGCAACTTGTGAAACAGGCAAGGCAACAAGAATTAGAGGCCCAATTAAGGGCAGGTGAGAAAAGTAAGCAGTGCACATGTGCAACTAAAAAGAACTGAGGTGAAAATGAATTAAATTAAGTCTCAATGTAAGTCTACTCTAACCTGTTCTTCCTTCAGTGTAACTTCACCGACCATATCCTAAACTTGCTACAATGGCACCAAATATGCCCATAGACCATTGGACAAGTTTCCTGACCTCAGACATGTAATACGTCATTCCCATCTCACTTCTAATGTTTCATAAACAAGAGTCTCTGGACTTGGTCCACTTTGTGTTTTTTTTTAACCTTTAACTCCTTCTGGATAAAGATGCAATTGCCAAACACCCTTCCATACATATTTCACTTAATGCATCAGGATCTTCAGCTATGGGATTTGACACTCCAACTATGCTCTCATTATGATAAAAATAAAAAGTTTCAAGTCTTTTTCAGAACAAAGTATGAAGGGATAACTAAGCTCACTCTCTTTGTTTCCAGGACTTTGGGGGATGGAGAAGGGTCCTGCCCACACCTCCCCAACCCTGCTCCAGCACTTAATATATTAAACAGAATCCACATGTTCCTTCAAGTATATATCCTCAATCATCTATTTGCAACTTGTTTTTTTTTTCATTTCATAAGACTTCCAGGAAAACCAACATTCTACCCAAGTGCTTTCTTCTACTAGCAGAGTGGGTCCATAAAAATTAATTTATTCACACAACAGGGTTAAAGCAAAATCCTGAATTTATAGGATTTTCTTGTTCTCAGCACAACATGCAGAGCTGCCCTCATCCTTTATTTTTCTATCTGCTTATTAAAAATAGTACTGTTATATTCGGTCAGTCTTAGTTTACTTTTTATATTAGAACAATATATTCTTCCTTACCTCAAATGACCAGAAAGCTGCATTTGTTTAGTCTTAATCAGTTTAGATGTTGATTAGTAGTGAAAAAAGCACTAGCTTAGGAGTCAGGAGACACAGGTTCCTAGTACTGGTTCTATTACTATGCCATTTTGGAGATTTATAAGCCTCAGTTTCCTCATATATTAAACAAGGAAGGTAGATCTGGTCTCTGAGTTCATGTCTAACAGTTGTGATTTACAACTACCAATTAGTATGATGCCAGCAAAAGGTGAGGAGCAAAGTTAATAACATATGTAGTGAATACATTTTGGACATTTTTGCAATATTGAGAATTTTATGACACTAAGATGTGCGATGTGAGATTTCACTGTAAAATTCTATTTTAAGACATAGCTTGAGTAATGCCAGATCTTTGGATATGCAGTTAACTATCAGTTAAAGCAGTGTTTCTAAATCATTTTTTATTATCAGCCCTCTAAGGAGCCTTTTTATACATCCCTCTCCCATTGCACTCCCTCAAAAATCTCCACGAAATTTCCGTATGTATGTATATCTGTGCTTTACACACAAGAAGTTTTTTTTTTTCACACACACATAAGAACCAAGTTGGGGACAATATCAGCCACTGAGAATGCAAAATTTAGAACATCAACTTCCTGTGGTCCTTAGATTTTTGGTTCCAACAGAAACTAGGTATAAAAAAGGCCCAAGCTTATTTCCCTGCCAACCATTTCCATCTGCTGGAGGTGAAGATCAGAGGTGAAAAAGCAGCTGAAAGAATGATAAAAATTACAGTTACCACAGAAGTGGAGGCAACAATGGGGAGTGCTGTCTCTTCAAAGGAGTGAATAAAGATGAGGTGAAGTTAGAAAAAGTTGTGCTCTATATCAACTGGTTGCTGCTTTCAGATGCTGGTGGACTTTCAGAAGAGGAAGTTCAGGTTCATATATGTGTCAAGGTCATGGTGTGTGTGCGCAGGTGGGATCCTTGGACACCAGGAACAAAGGGGATGGTTGCAAAACCTCTATGGATAAATGGATGAGAATATTTTCGGAACTCACTTTCTCCAACTCTTGCTACCCACCCCTCTGCTTGCCTCCTCCAGTATCTCAATCCTGCTCACCCAAGTTCACTGATCATAGGGGCGCTGTTGGATCTTCTCAGGATGTTTCCATCTGTGATGATCAAGCTCGGCATAATTTCTACATCTAGTTCCATTTTCTCCTGTGCCATATCCATGTTGAGGAAGAAGCTACTGCTTAGTTCTACAATGTCAAGGTTTTCTGTTTCCCATTCACATAGGGAGAAAGGGGAATAAGTAGAAGAGAGGAGGAAGTTATTAAATGAGAGAGGGGCTCATTTTTGCAGCCCTACGAGCTCTTACACCAACAGGAAGTAAGAGGGGCAGGACTGGCTCCGAAACCAACTCCCTCCCCTTTCCCCCAAGCTGGGGGCCACTAACGCTGGGATCTTCCACTTCCAAGCGTATAATGAAAATGAGAACTTTCTCTTAATTACGGCCGCAGAGCCTTCTCTTTTATTTCTCTCAGCCAAAGAAAAACCAGGTATGCTTTTCGGACTAAAGCAAAGACTACAACCTGCTGTCTTAGTGCATCAAGATGGGCACCGCCCCTCTGCGCATGCGTTCGGTGTCTGGCCCGTCAGCGTTTGCTTACTACGCAAACAATGAACACTGTAGCTGGCGCCTTTGGCAGTCTGGCAAGGGGCGCAGGCTCACTCAGGGAGTCGCCGTGTGTGTGTGTGTGTGGTGGGGGGGGGGGTTTCATCATGGTCGTTCCTTTACTCCTCTGTTAACTCTGGAATACTTTCGTTAACAATTTTCTCAGTTTTGAGTTAACCCATTAACCCCTTATGACTTAGGCCCACAAGCTTGTTAACGCCCATGACGATTTTTTCCATCCTGTGAACAGCAGACACACTACATCTTTGTAATTTAAAAAAAAATGAAGCCTGGAAGGAAAAAAAGAAAAACCACTCCTAAGTGCTTAGAGGCCACATGCTCCCAAAGGGTCCTGGTAAGGTGCTAAGCCAAATAAATCAATTGCGCAGACAAGGCATTGTTTTCCATGTAGTTTCATTACTTTTTTTTTTTTACCATACTCATACAGTACTTATTTTTACACTGAATAAAATCTAACTCTTTAAATCTATTCATCTAAGAAAAATATTTGAGTTAAAGTAAGGAGGCTTATTTACCCAAATCAGCGTTTCCATTTAATGATGCTGTCATGGCTCAAAACATGTTAAGAGCTGCTCATTTAGAATTTTGAGTACTGAAATCTTAACTCCATGCTAACAATTTTATAAAACCACAAATTTTAGGAATCATTTAGAAAAATGGCAGAGAGGACAAGTGCAACTGGTGACACAGGGGTTATTAATTGAAATAGTCATAACATGATATAGCACTTTACAGTTCAAAAAATGATTACATACACTTGTCTCAATTGGTTCAATCATTAACACTGCTCAACTAATCAGTGGTGAACTTAAAATAATGGGATTATCTTGAAACAGTTCAAGACAAGTTATGACATGAAAGATCATATTCATTCTTTATTCATTCTGAGAATAGAATAAGAAAAGGTTAATTATATTAGGCAGAACTATACCACCTAAATCCCAGACAGGAGGACAATTTGGAGTCTTTGTTCCTGATATAAGACGATCCTGAGGTTAACGATCGTTACCATTTTCTAAGCACTTACTCCCAAGCACTTTAAATATGTGATTGCATTCCATGCTTACAATAAACTCTGAGGTAGGTACCATCACAATACCCATTTTTCAAAGGAGGAAACCAAAGCTCAGAGGGGTTACTCAAATTACAACTACTAAATGGCAAAGCTTAGATTCCTTTGCCCTTCCATTTAAATGAAAAGATGGACAAGATGCCTCTGGATGTTTCTCTGGTCATTCAGTACTCGTAAGCACTTGATAACTACTTATTAAATTATTTCATGAATAAATGCAGGTGTAAATACTCTGTTCTTTACAGCTATCTTGTAAAGTAAGTAGATAATTTCTATTTTACAATTGATAAAATTCCAGAGAGAATAATATTACATAATTAAGTAGCAGTAGAATCTTAGCTAGTACCAAGATTTCCTAAGGGCCAATGTTAAAGTTTCTAGAACACAGAAAGTTTATGAAAGATGACAACTAAATGTGAGTAAAGTGAAGGTGCATGTAGGAGGCAGTAGTTAAATACAGAGGAGCGGGTCAGAAACTGTCTAAATAGCAGGAAAATATTAATTATACTAGAGAACAAGATCTTACCTTCACTCTACTGCTTGTTATACTTTTATAAAAGTTCGTTAACATTCTTGGCAGGTAATAAGATTTAATGGATAAACAAATTTTGAATAAATAAACAAAATATCATAATGCCTAAGTATTACAGATATCTAATTTTAGAAAATCTAAGTATCATAACACAAAGAAAATAGGTATAATAGAGCAAGGAAAGAGCAGCTAAAAGACTTTCTATAAAAAGGGTAGTAATATGAAATGACTAAATACATGAGTTGGCAGTAAGTTTCCACCTATTACCAAACAGGAGGAATTCTCTCTCTACCTTAAGCGCAGCTTGTAGGAACCCAAAACCTGTAAAGATATAGACAGGACTCATAATACATACACAGGTTGGAATGTCAAAAGGAACAAGTACTATAAAAACAAATAATTCTGTATGCTGTAGTGGCAAACACATCATTTAAAGAAATTATTTTTACTATTTCCCATTTTTACCCACATATTATTATACCAATGTAGCTGTGTTTCATGATCAGCTCTTGCTTTTCCATAGTAACATGCCATGATCTCAGATCACTAGTTTGTTTAGATATACCTTGACACTTATGCTGTTCTTCTCTTTATGCCTAGTCTCCTGCCATCTGCCCCACACCTCTTACTTACAAAAGTTGTCCCACAAATATGTTATAATTAGCTTTTTATTTTACCAGTTATCATGATAACTTTTAAGCAACATGTTAACTCACAAGAGCAAGTAGACCCCAAGCCCAAAACTCCCAAAAGTTTACATGAAGAGTAAAAGAAACTAGGTAGGCAAGAGTAAAATGAATAAAATCTGGAAATGAGGCCAAGGTAGCATCCATCTTCTTATATATCTCTTTTTATAACTGATTTTTATTTATTGATTTTGAGAGAGAGAGAGAAACATTGATTTGTTGTTCTGCTGATTTATGTATTCATTGGTTGACTCTTGTATGTGCCCTGACTAGGGTTTGAATCTGCAAACTTGGCATATCAGGATGATGCTGTAACCAATTGAGCTATCCAGCCAGGGATATGAATCCTTGAGTTCCTCCTAACTGTTAAGCTCCTGAAAATTAAGAATTCTGCTAAATTGTTTGACTCCTCAGAGTTAGGGACTGTGCATGCAGTAAAAAAATGATTGTTTAGTTGTTGTGGTGAACAGTAGAATATACCATATATTTTTTTATTGGATTGGGTGGGGGAGTTGCTGAGACCTTGAGATAAAGAGATACATAAATTGGTTAAAAGCACAGTTTGCATTTCTCATCCAGCTGGAAGGAAAATATAGGCGATTTAAAGGAAACTTTCCAAAAGTGCTTTTAAAAACTCTCATATTAGAAAACATAAACAATGAGGAATAAAATGGTGACCGGGCTTGAAAAGTTTAATATGAAACAAGGGAATTAAGGGGCAGGCAAATAGTTTTGCTAAATTTTGAGACCAACTTCATAGTTACTAAATTTCTTGTACTTTCTGGATATGTATGATTAACATAATACAGTGACCATCTTTCAGGGTCGTTTAAGTGGTGAGGATTAAAATTTTTAATACTTTTAAGGCTCTAAAATAGTGCCTAGCGCACAGTAACTGCTTTGTAGATCTTTGTTAAATAAAATAAATAATTGCAGGTATCACACATGCAGGATCATGATTGTTAGGGTCTCCATAAATCCTAGAAAGAAAAATACTTCTGCTATTTGTTCTTCAGTTTTGTTAATGCCATTGAAGCTAATGGTACTTGTTAAATGAAGATGGGTGCTCCTTACTATGAACAGTCATTAGATTCTTTGTTTTTACACCATTGCCTTTGTTTTTTCACTTCCATTAGTCTAGTGCACCCAATAAATCATCTTAAAAAGATATCGGCCCCTCTTGACCAAGACCAACAAAATTGAAGGGTTTAAAAAACAACAATAAAAATTAAAAATAAGCGGGGATCACACAAATCATAGTGCACAAATTGGGAATGACAGTTTCCGTTTCCCTTGAAATACTGGCTCAAACTCCTCCTGAAAGATGATGCTCCAGCGTCTCTAAGCTATTGATTCCATTCAAAATCAGGCGCCAGTGTCCCCAGACCAATGCCATCAAGGAAAGGGCCGGGCCCCTAGGAAATGCTCCTCCTCTTTGGAGGAGGTTTGCGGGGCAGGGCTACCACGCATGCTCCTTGCCCGCCAGTCCACTGGCATGGCCGCCTGGCGCGTGCGCAGAACCCATTGGGTGCCTAAACACCGAAGATCGGGTCCCGCAGAGGTTCCCGCCTTTGAAGTGTGGGAGGAGTAAGAAGCTGCATGTTTAGATTTTGTTTTTGACCCCAAGGGGTTCCCTTGGGCCATTAGAAACCAAGAGAGGAACTGAAGGCACTGCGGCCAGCGGTGGCTGACGGGGCCAAACCCCTACTTGTCCTCCAGGCGGGAGGGAGCAGAGAGGGAAGAAGCACCTATCACAAGGCTGAGGAGCCTCTGGGACCGGGATCTGGAGCTTGGTGGGCTGGATCCGGTCCCTAAGCATGGGGAGCTGGAGCCGCAGAGGCTGCTCAGCTGGGCCCTGCCCGACTGTCAACTCCTCGGTGATATCGCTGCCCAGGCAGCTGTGATGTCTGTAGCCCGGCCCCGCTTGAGGCCATTGGTCAGAAGATTAGCATGAGTTCTGCCTCTGCCTAGTTTCCTCCCCCTCTTTCTTTTCTCCCCCTTTTCTCTTTCCTCTCCCCCATACATCATCCTTCTTTTCCTACTCCCTGCTCCTCTTTGCCCTCCCCACGCTGCCCTCCTTCTTTCCCCCTATCTTTCGAGTCTCCCTTTTGTCCTCTTCCTTTTACACTGTTTTCCATCTATCCTTTTCCCTCCCTTCTGTTCTTTTCCGTCCTCTTTTCATCCCTTTCTTTCTTCCACCCTCCTCCTTTATTCCGTCACCCTCCATTACAACCTCCACTCTCCCCTCCATGTCATCCCTCCTCATTATTATCCTTCCCTGCTGCTCCTCTCCTGCTTTCTCCGCCCCAGCCTCCGCCCCTTAGCCCCCGCCCCCAGCTGCCGGTCCCCAGCAGCCCAATCCTGCGGTGAGAATGTTGGGAGTCTATTGCTAAGCACCAGGAGCTGAGTACTGTCCGCTGTGCCTGCCTGCAAGTATCCAGGCATGGCTCAAGAGAAAATGGAACTGGACTCTGAGCGTGACACATCTGATGGGGGCAGCCTGAGGAGATTCAACAGCGCTCCCCTGATCCATGGGCCTAGGTGAGCAGTGTTGGGGAGAATGGACTGCAGGGTTTAGGGGTTCTTCGAGTTGTTGAAAACAGTCTTCCTTCCCTAAAGTGAGAGTTGGAGCTCATTTGAGCTCTCCAAACTGATGGGGTGATGACTTGTTTGCTTGATAGTGACTGGGGTCCCGTGATGGAATGAAAGTTTGACCCCCAAACTCTGGGCACTGTGGGGACAACAGGACCATCTCTACCTGAGGCTCTGTTAGCTCATTCAAAAAGGAAATACAAGCAGTCTGGCTCTTCTAACAGGTTGCCTGTCCTGCCTAACTTACACCAATGAATGTCACACTGAAGCCCCTGGAACTAGACTTGCAATTTGACACCTGTCTCTAGGAGCTGGTATTTCTAAGCCTAGTCTAGGAATCCTGGTATTAACAGCTGTTTGCTTTTATAAATCACAGTTTATCTAATAACTTGATATCAAATGGCATGTTCATGTCATGTTAAGTGATTTGGGTTTGTTGTAATGTTTTCAGATCCTAAAACTGCCTGAAATGCATTCCAATGAATAAAAAAGAAGGGTAGCATGTACCTTAGGGAAAACACAGGTTTTAGAAAACAATGGAGAGACTCCCCCTCCCTTGAATTTCAGTGGTAGGGTCTTGTGCTCAGGTGAAAAAGTCATCAGAGGGACTATTTTAAGGTAGAATCTTGTGATTGTGAAGGTTAAGTTGGCAGACCTCCTGAACCTATTACATTTCACTTTTATAAGTAGACAATTCATCTTAGGTAGAGAGCCAATTTGCAAGGCCCGGTAGAAATGGAATTAGTCCAAAAAAGGGGATGGGAGTAGTTAGCCAAAAACGTTAATCAAGAACAGGGAAGGCAAACATTTATGTTTATCAAACTGATTGTAATATCCTCATTTTGGGGAAAAATGTTTTTTAAATTAAATTTTGAAACTCTGCCCTAAATCTTTCCTCAGTTCTACATTTATTTTTAATACTGGAATAAACTGGACTTTTTAAATTATCTTTTAAAATCTGGTAGGCAAGCAGTTGCTAGGGACTAGGGTAATCCTGTTGACCTGAATTTAGTCTTCTGTAGAAATAACATACTGTTTTTTGAATTATGATTCAAGCAATTACTTGAAAAGTAGAATGCTGACAGAAGAAGAGTGAGGAGATCAGGCCTAGTCTAAATTTTCTCCCTGATTGACTATGATTATTAATGAGTCACTTAGCCTTTCTGAATCTCTGGGTTTTTTTTTTTTCACTTAAAATGTAGGAGAGCTGGATTAGGTGATACCCATATCCCCAATCCTGAAAATCCTTCTTCACCTCTTAACATGGGCATGGCACTCTGCTGGGGCACTGCAAGATATTGGATAAAGATGAACAAAACACCTCCACCAAGGAGTTTAAGACACATGCAAAGTTTTCATTAATAAAAGTTAAAGTTGGTGTCTCAGGAGGCATCTAATTCCCCATTGTGCTCTTTGGGTTCAAAGGAGGGAAGGATTTCATTGTGTTTGTGGAGTGAAAAGGCTTCATGTAGGGCATGGTGTTTGAGATGGGTGTTGGAGGAAATGAAGGGTTTTGACAGCTGGTGGTGGGATGGAGGGCATTTGAGTCAGAAGGGGCACCTTGAGCAAAACTCCAGGTATGTTTATTTAGTTGGACAGGGGGGTTCAAAGGTAGAACACATGTTTAGGTCAATAGTGGGAGATGCCAATTAGGCTCATATTATACAACAGGGCTCCCCAGTCCTCGTCACACCATGGCACACACAGAAAGCAGTACTGATCATAGGTTTTCTAGGTAAGCAGATTATCTGCTAGTTTGAATCTGGCAGCAACTGGTTTGGGGGTGGTGAGTTCTGAGCAGAAGCAGCTGGAGACAATCAGTCTAGAGCTCTACCCTATCTCTCTCCTACCTGCCCCCCAACCACTGAGGAGATCAGTATCTCCGACAACCTGTAATCCAGAGCACAGCACTCAGAAAGCCCTGAAGAGGACAGTGAGGAGCTTATTCATTGTACCAAATGAGGAGCCATTGAAAATTTAATTAAGTAGTGAATTGGCATTAATGCAGTTGAAGGATATCTTAGATGAGAATCCATTAAGAATTTTTATTTTTATTTTTAGTGACCTTTCACAGGTTTTTCAGCCTTACACATTTAGAACTCGGAGGAATAGTACAACAATTATGAGCCGTAACAGTCTGGTGAGTATAGAAGTAAGTATCCTTAGTGGTTTTGATTGGAGGAAACACTTTCAAATGTAGTTCCTTCTTAAAATTATGTGCTATGCACAATGTATTCACACACACAAAAAAACATTATTTTACCTATCTTGTTTGCTGCTTAATGCTTTGGCCATTTTCAGCTTTTGATGCAAAATAGGAGACCTGATTAAAAATATTTCTTAGCTGTAGGACTTTGTATTTTTAAACATTGTTCTTTTTTGTGTGTTACTACTTGCATCGTGGTTGTTAGGTAAGTCAGGATTAACTTCTAATTATAACTGAGAGCAATGGTCTTTATTTGTCCTAGGATGCAAAAATCACCTAAATGGTTGCAGGGTTTTTATTTCTGTTGGTCAGTGCTGTTTAGCCAAAGAAAGACTCCTTTAAAATGCTCATATTTGTATTCTTAGTAGAGTTGCTGATCTATATAACCAGAGCTATTGGGGATCACCTTATTAGTTTGTTGTGTTGGGAGAAATTATGATGAAGTTTTTATATAGCAGCACTTCACATGTGCAGCCCACTTATTCTGTAGCTGCAATGCTCTGGAAGACTTCTAAGATATAAGCACAGACCTCTGAATGACTGAACTAGATTTCCATAGTCTGCTCAAAGGTTCATCAGTTTATTTATAGGAGAGCCTCTCCGACCTCTGAATCATCTAAAATTTATGCACAATTATAATAAGTTTTCAGCCCAGTAGTGTGTGAGAAGCAGCAGACGAGAAGAGGTACATTGTATTTGCCTTAAAGGCTTACTGATAACTGCAAGCAAAGGAAGAGAGGGGAAAACTAAAAAGCAGACAGAGGTTTTCTTAAAAAAATATCTGTGGCTGAGTGTAAGGGCTAAGAATATTAATGGATGATGAGGTGTCAGTAGCATAGAACTGTCAAATAATTGATGTTCTTAAGGATAACAGGGTCTTCCATCTTTTCTTAAATTATGGTAGTACTTACCCTTTTTGATATTTTATTTATTTTTAAAGGCATTTTAAATGCTACCAAGTACCTTCACACATTTAATCTTATAGCAACCCCAATGAAGTAGGCAGGGCAGAAGATGTTTTTCCCAATTAAAAGAGGCAGCAGCCAAGACTCAGCCGATGTAAGTGACTTGCTCAGAGTCAGACAATTAGTAAGTGGCAGATCTGGGACTAGAATAGAGATCCTCCAGCGCCATTCCATTTGGTATAATCTGTTTCAGAAGGGGGAAACATCACACTTTTAAGAAAGTTTTTAGCTGAAGTGGCTAAAAATACTTGAAGGGGAAAATGTCGGCTTTCTGGAGGTTTGATTCACTTCACCTCCTTCCCTGAGGATACTAGAAAATATAAGTACTTTTTTTGCTGTATATATGAAGAATGTTTCTGCATCAATAGCATAGCAAAGGAGGGAAAATAAACTTGCCTCTCTATACTTCACTTTTCTCTTTTATAAGATGTAAAGATTCTTATCAACTCTGTGTAGGCTCAGTTCTCACTGCTTGCTGACAAATACCCACCTTAGGCTTTGGCTGTATTAAAATACCTAGTATGCTGAAGGAGTTTTATTGATTCACTGCTTTTTGTTGATCCTTACGCTACCCTTCACCCCATCCCCTTCTCCTTTCTAGCTATCTGGTGTGGGATTCATTCCACATCACCCTTTGGGTACTTCTATCATAATATTGGTTATACCATATACAGTATATCACAGTGTACTCTATAAATCTTAATACCCTTAGCTATGTGCAATATTAACCTGCAAAAAGTAAAGTATTTGTGAATGAATTCAAAAGAAGGGGACTGATGTAGGGAAAATGAAGAAGTAGGAGCTTCATGATTTGACAGCTGGTTGGATATAAAGGCAGGAAGGAGGACTCAAAGTGACTGCAATTTTATTTCTTGGTGACTGAGGGAAAAGTGCTGCCTTTATTATGAGTTGGGAAAATGAAAGGAATTGGTCATTTGAAGGGGCAGAAGATAAATTCTTTCTGGACATGTTGGGTTCAAGGTGCCACTGGCCCCATGCTCTTTTCCAAAGAAATATTCTAAATCTTTAAAATAAAACCTCTGCAAGCCTCACCACCATTCACTTTCAGCAGACGCCCCTTCTAACTTCACAGAGAAGGCAGACACCTACCTTTAACACATGTCAGCTTTCTTCTCCTTAGAATGTTTTTACCTTCCACCTTCACATGGAGTGTTTTCTTCAAATGTTTTATACATTTTATGAGTCTCTATCACTTTGCTTGGTCTGTTGTCTTCTCTTTGTCTTGTGTCTTCAGTCTCTTCCTCACGACCTCTTTTCTTCCACTTTCTTCTCCTGACTCACACCTCTAATATCTGGAAAGCAGACTTTCTTTTTTTTCAGAGATCTGTCCTTCCCTTTTTTCCTCCACCTAAGAAATCTTTTTCAAAGCTTAATCTACACTCCACTCACTATCTCTTAATTCCTTGTTTCTTAATTCCTTGTTTCTTAATTCCTTGTTAGCTATTCAGCCAGTTTGTAATCTCATCATTCCTACCACAGCGCTGTTAAAAACCTGTTCTTGCAAGTCACCAACATCCACTTGATTGCCTAAGGCAGGGGCCTCTTTTCTTATCCCATTTGAGCTCTTTGCTTGACTTAACACCATTAGCCAGCACCTCCTTAAAGTTCCTGGCTTTTTTCTCAGCCTATACCGTACTCTGTTTCTGGTACTAGACATGGCTTTGCCCCTCTCTTCGTCTTTCAGGTCTACTTTCCAGTTCTGTCTAAAATCAACAAGTTGTATGTCACATAGATACAACATCTAAATTTCTGGCTTTCTCCACAGTTGAGTTTGACAGTTGTTATCACTTTGACTTTCCTGATTATTTCCCTGCCTTTGGGGTTTCTTTTGTTCTCTGATGGACAGACACATCTGTGCTCTATTTCATATTATCCTGTTAGAGTCTTTTTTCCTTTATTTATTTGCCTAGTAGCTTAGTGTTTTCCAAATGACCTTATTAAGAGTTCAACAGTAAACATACATCACTTTCATAATGGGAAAAAAGTACTTTTTAAAATGATTTTACTGGCAAAGTTTTTTTCTTTTCAAAACCTAAGAGAGGAAAAAGTGAAAGAAAGGAGTGGGTAATGAAGAGATTTCTTTTGAGGTAAAATCATATTTCAGTGGGTAACTTTTAAAAATTTTACCTGAATTAGCTTTTGCCTAAACAACTTTGAGCAGTTTATCACCATTTTATACTACTCAATCACTACATTAGTATTCAAAAAAGTTTTAATAGGATAGGGCATCTTGTAACAGGATAATTGTCTTTTTGGTTTTATAGTATTATAATTTCATTTAAATTTCATTAAGGGATACATAGTAGTTGTTTATGTTATGGCTATTAGGACCCTGTGAAATATGAATTGTATCTTACATTTTGTAATCAGATTGTGGTTATTTTGATGGAACACAATTTGGCCCCCAAATCAATTCAGCTTTGTGTTATTAATAAATACTGAGGTAGGGGAAAACAACAGTTATTTTAAAAATACACCTCATCTTCCACATTGATTTTCTTAACTAGTAAGGTTTGTAGTGATAGCATTAGTGATCAAATTTTAGAATTGATTTATATCATGCAAACAAAATCTCCTTACTGCAATTTCAAAGCGCTTTTGATAAACATTAATCATAGACACAATATTATACTGGGCTTTTTAATCTGTCTTCCTCCATTGGTGAATCGGTAATAAAAATGAATAAAACAATTTTTTTCTTGTTCTATAGTTCTTTACTTTAGATTAGTGGGGTAATGGATATTTCCAAGGCTTGGGTCTTCTTTTTTTTTTTTACATAAATGTACATAGCTCTGCATTTATCTGGGAAAAGTGTTAAATTTGGTGCCCATTGAGTGACAGATGGTGCCTTGAGGGTGGATATCTGGTGTACTTTCTAAAGACTGAATGAACTGCCTTTAGTGCATTAATGTTCAGTAACTTAACTAGTTTTCTAAGAATATGAAACATTATCTAGGAAGAGGTTTTACACTGGTACTGACAGCAGATTTCTTTGTGATTCAAAAATTAATAAATGTTTACTTTTTCTTTCCAGTTACTGTCATCCTCACCTAATCGGATTTGTAGCAGCAGACTGCATCAAATCAAAAGGGTAAATTTTACTTTCTAGCACAGATCTACAATTTTCTGAATTTTACTTTTCTAAAAAACATTTATTTATTTTTTTAGAGAGAGGGGAAGAGAGGGAGAAAGAAGGGAAGAGAAACATTGACATGTGAGAGATACATCTATCAGTTGCCTCTCACACGCCCCACAACCAGAGATCTGGCCCACATCCCAGGCATGTGCCCTGACCAGGGACTGAACCAGTGACCTTTTGCTTTGCAGGACAACAGCTGGCCAACTGAGCCATACCAGCCAGGGCTGAATTTTACATTTTGATTTTATTTTCATTTTGAAGATTTAGATATCAAAACTGCCACAGGCTGCAACTGTTTAGTTGTAGACACATTAAAATTCTTCTACGTGTTCATATAAAATACAGTTATGACATGGGTGATGGTCTTAGAATGTTATTTCTACTGTACTATAAATTATGTCAGGTAAGGTAGAAAAGTCTTTTTTCCTTTCTTTCAAATAAAACAGTGTGTGGATAAATACTATGTTTTCAGCCCATGTTTATCTTTGTAGGAAGAAGGCATGGATATGATCAACAGAGAAACTGCCCATGAAAGGTTAGTGCTTCACAGGAATAGGGCACAGCCTAGTGTATGCTTATGTCTGAGCACTGATGGCCTTTCATTTTTGCTTGTTTTAGGGAAGTGCAAACAGCAATGCAGATAAGCCAATCATGGGACGAGCACTTGAGCCTGGTAAAGTTTTTGTGTTTGCTTGTTTTTTTTTAATTTTTATTTTATAGAATCCTTTGTATTGTTCATTGGTTTTATTAATTTTCCATACATTTTTGTCCCTTCTGTTTGTGAATTTGGATTCATTTTTGATCTCTGCTTTTCCACTGAAATATGATATCGCAACTTTTTAGCATACATTTCTACCCTAAAAAACACAGGCATGTGTATGTAGTAAGGAAGAGCTGTGATGTGCTGAACTGTGAATTATGAGGAAATAACACTTTATGTTTACAGACTGATAGTGATTTTGACAAGCCAGAAAAATTATATTCTCCTAAAAGGATTGACTTCACTCCAGTTTCTCCAGCACCATCACCCACCAGAGGATTTGGAAAGGTAGGCTCACTGACAATATATTAATTCTCTTTCATACACTGAGCTATTTACTCTCTATAACACACACACACACACACACACACACACACACACACACACACACAAATTGCTTCACTTTTAAAGAGTCCAATGACTGAAAGAAAGATCAAGAAAGTCTATGGTAGTAATTTAGAAGATAAATAAATAAATAAATATAAATATAAATATAAATATAAATATAAATATAAATATAAATATAAATATATATATATATATATATATTCTCATTTACAGAGAGAGAGAAATGCATGGACAACTAAACAATTCTAAAGATATTGTTTCTGTCATTTTAAGAAGAATCTCTTGAAAACTGGAACATTAGATCTAACTATTTTTATATTAAATATGTTTTTTCTAGCAGTGTTTTTCACCATCCTTACAAATGTTTGTGAGCAGCAGTGGGCTACCACCAAGTCCCATTCCTAGTCCGAGACATTTTTCCAGGTAGGTGAACCTGCTTTTTAAATGTGGGTGAAATGCTACTTTTTAAAATTGTCTCTCCGATGACATTCCCCCCCCCAACATTTTATTATAGAAAATTTCCAAGTGAAAGCAAAATCGAAATAATCGCAAAGTGAATAGCTATATACCTATTACCTATATTCTACTATTAACATTTTACCAGATTCATTTTTTTGAGATTTAGTACCAGTTTATATTCAGTGGGCACAACATGTGTGCACAGGATAATGTCTTTTATAAGGAAAACTTTTGTTTAAAATTGTAGATTAGTTAAATTCAAATAACTTTTTAATAAGGTTTCTATTTTACTTATTTATTTTTAGAGAGAGAGGAAGAGAAGGAAAAAAAGAGGGAGAGAAATATCAATGTGTGGCTGCCTCTCATGCACCCCCTACTGGGGACCTGGCCCGCAACCCAGGCATGTGCCCTGACTAGGAATTGAACCAGTGACCCTTTAGTTTGCAGCCCATGCTCAATCCACTGAGCTACACTAGCCAGGTCAGTTTCTGTTTTTAAAAGAAACTATTGTAGATATTTTGTGTTGCAGGATGATTTTAAAAGATAGATTAAATCACCAGATTGCCTGCAATATGCCAGGTTAGATCATGTACTGGCATTTGAGTTACTCAACCTACAACACAGGCATTTTATATTTCTCCCTCTATGAATGTCAATTTTATTGACTTAGTTGGTGGACTGTTTATCTTGCATCTTAGAAGTACTTACACTTCATTGAGTTTATTTATTCTTTGAAGCAGGAGTCAGAGTCCAGTCAAGTGCATTAGGCCCAGTGCTCTTGGTCCTCTTAAGAGAAAAGGTAAGTGTCACATTTCTGATATGAAACCTAGTTGAACTTAAATTACATAATAGAACTTTAGTCTGAAATTAGTTTCAAGGCTGGACTCCTTTTTTCTAAAGAAATATGCAGTAGGTGGGTGTGGTGGGGGAAGGTGGTGGCGGGAAAATGCAGACAATCATAGTTGAACAACAGTAAAAATTAAAATATGCATGTATGCTTTACTAATTCTAACTTTTGTTCCCCATGTATGCTTTACTAATTCTAACTTTTGTAAATTAGTTATTTTGATACTGTCTATAGTTTTATATTTCATAACAGAATCTTTTTCATACATTCATTTTATCAATATATATTCTAAAACTTTTGCCTCTCAGTGATCTGAATATAAAAGATATAAATTGATATGTTACAGAAATATGTGCTTATATCACAGCAAATAGGTCTATAAACAAGCTGTATTCTCAGATATGATCTACCACCAAGTTACACCTTGGCAATGGCAAAGAGAGAATTATTGCCTCATATTCAGGTCTTTAGGGTTTTTACTGTAATTGAGATGCTCTCTTAAATTACCTTATTTTGAACCACTGAGCACTAAACTAAAATGATCTCACTCAATGTTAGTTTTAGATGCTTATGGGCCCCTGATGGAGTCTATTTAAAAAAAGACAAAGAAATTTAACACAGTTTTAGTCATTATTTACAGGGATATGACCACATGATTGCAGGGGTTGGATGCCATTTTAAACAAGAGTTTTCCAGTAATTTTAAAAACCAACTTAGTAAGTGGTTTCTTTGTGCAGATCACCTTCAAGGCCAGTAAACAAATCAATTCTCTTCATGATAGGTAAATGATACTTACCAGCTTTGGTGAAAATTTTACAGTTAGAGCATCACACATAGATTCAAAAAGTGCTATATTCCAGACAAATTAAAGTTAAAGGTGGTAATGTTCTGAAAAATAGAACATTGACAGTGACAATACAGTGACAGTGACAATGTTTGTATTAGTGAATAACATTTATTTTATAAATGAATAGTCTTTTTCCTTAATTCTTTAAGGAATTATTTACAGTCCTAAGAGTCTTCTCAGCAGTTATTGTGTGAAAAATAACATGTAGAAATTAAAGCTATTATTGTTATTGTTATTAATTTTAAATTTGTTGAGGGAAATTGATGGAGTTAGTATGGTTGTTTAGTTTCAAAGCTATTCCAAAAGAAACCAGCAGATGGAGGAATTCTTTGCTACAAAGGGCTGAAGTATTTCGCTAAAGAGGTGTTGAAAGCCAGGCGGCAGCATTTAAAAACTGCATATTAAAGTATGGAAAAAGCGCCCTAGTCTGGTAACTCAGTTGGTTAGAGCATCCTTCCCTTACACCAAGGTCCTTGGTAAGGGCACATATAAGAATCAAACAATGGGTGCATAAATAAGTGGAATAACAAATTGATGTTTCTCTCTCTCTTTCTCTTGTTTCCTTCTTCTCTTTCTCTATAACCAATAAATAAATATAAATAAGGTATGGAAAAAGCAAATAAAAATACAACCTTTCTTCCATTTTAGTAATACTCAGAATCCTTCCAGAGGAAGAATAAGATGAATTAAATGATAAATATAAAAATTGAATGTTGTATTTGTTTTTGCTTGCTGTTTTTCCATTGTAAGAATCTTGCACAAGTTTAAGTTTATAGTTACTAATTTTCTACTGGAGCATAGATAGACACATGATTTAAATTTTTCATACTATTCAATTTTAAAACTCAGATAAAAACCTTCAAAACCAAATTTATGTGCATGTTTTATCTTATTTATTTATTTAAAAATATTTATTTATTTTTAGAGAGGGGAAGGGAGGGTGAAAGAAAGGGAAAGAAACATCAGTGTGTGGTTGTGTCTCATGCGCCCCCTACTGGGACCTGGCTGACAACCCAGGCATGTGCCCTGACTGGAATTGAAACAGGCACCCCTTGCTTTGCAGGCCAGCACTCAATCCACTGAGCCATACCAGCCAGGGCTATATGCGTGTTTTATTTATTTTTCTTTTTTTTTATTTTATTGATTATTCCATTATAGTTCTCCCATTTCCCCCCTTCATTCCCCTCCACCCTGCACACCCCCTCCCACCCACACTCCCCCCGCTTTAGTTCATGTCCATGTATCATAAGTTCTTTAGCTTCTACATTTCCCACACTACT
>PVKM010021824.1:0-22302 GCA_004027735.1 Carollia perspicillata | reverse complement strand
GGGGCGGAGCCTTAAGTGTTCACCAGTGTGAGTCAACCCAGTTGCAAGGTTGTGACGCTGTCTGTGGGGGTGGGGTCAGAGAGGGAACAATGGTACCCGTTGCAGGCTTTCTCGGATTTGCGTCCCCTCTGCTGCCTCCCACAAGCAAACTGGGCCCCGTTGGTGCTGGTTCCCAGGTGGGCGGGCCTATGCATGCTCCAGGAGTCTGCGAGTCTCCCCGGCGACCTGTCCTGTGAGGCTGGGAACCTCTCCCAGGACCTGTTCAATCAGTGTTTTTAGGCTTTATTTCCCATCGCTGGGGCCCTGGGCTGTGCAGTCAGTCTCACTGCCCGCTCTTGCCTAGTTTATCTGCACTCAAAATGTGTATCCTCGGTCAGCCAACTGCCCTGCGTGCTCTGCTAGTCTCCTCCCCAGGTCTGGGGTCTGCAAGCTCCACACCACCTACACTCCCTGGCACTCCCCGGTCTGGCAGCTACTGCGTTTTCCTGCCCCGTTCCCTCTGCGTCGGCTACAGACTCCACCCCTCTTACTGGTCTGGTTGAATGGTTGTTGGAGTTCCATAGTTCAATTTTCTGTGTTCTGGTTGTGTTATTGTTTGTAAATATTTGTTGTCCTTAATCTTGGTTGTGAGAGGAGGTACGGTGTTTCCACTTACTCCTCCATCTTGGCCCGAAGATAAACTCTTTTTTTAAAACAAAGAAATGTAGATGAAACAAGATTGGCCTTATTTTGATAATTGTCAAAGCTGACTAATGAGCAATGGTGATTCACTTTACTATTCTCTTTACTTTTATAAATTTAACATTTTCCACAATAGCAAGTTTTAAAAAATCCAGGGCATGGTAATTCATTCAATATTTGTCAGATAACTGCTATTTGCAGAATTTTACTAGAAGCTTGGGAGAGATTTTTTAGATATGAGGATGTCTTTACAGGAAGGAGCTTACATCCTAGATATATAAACAAACAATTATAAAGCAATGTAAGGGTTATAATATTGTGCTACATGTATAAAGTGTTATAGTAGAAAAGAAGGAATGATTGATTCTGCCTGGCGAACCCACAGAACCTTCCCAGAGGACTGATGTTCCATTGGCCCCTGAAAGTTAAATAAAATTTTTGCTAGGACAAAAAGAGGTAGGAAGCCTCTGTAGAGAAGGCAACATGACCCCCCAAAATGATCACATTAAGACATTAAAAAAAAATAGAAGACAGCAAAAGAAACAAAAAGATGTTAGAGAATAAATATTTTTTTTATTTTTACTGCCAGTACCTAAGACAGTGCCTAACAATATACTAGATGCTCCAAATTATCCCACTGAATAAATTTCCTGCTTGAAATAGAGACAGGAGGGGAAATAGCAGAGAGTAAAGTTTTAACCCTAAGAAAAAGACAACCTACAGAATGGGAATACATATTGGCAAATCATGTATTTGATAGGGGCCTGGCATCCAGAATATATAAAGAACTCTCATAATTCAACAACAAAGACAACCCAACTAAAAAATGGGCAAAGGTCTTGAATAGACATTCCTCCAAAGATATATAAATGGCCAACAAGCATTTGAAAAGATGCTCAACATCATTACTCTTTTGGAAAATACAGATTAAAACCACAATGAGGTACTACTTCACATCTACTAGGATAACCAAAAATTTTTGGAAAATTTAAGGAAAATAGCAAGGGTATGGAGAAATTTGAACCCTTGTAAGATGCTGGTGAGAATATAAAATGTTGCAGCCATTGTGGAGAAACAGTTTGGTGGTTCCTCAACAAGTTAAACATAGAATATGACCTGGCAATAATTGCTCCGAATACATGTATGCACAAGTTCATAGAGGCACTATTCACAACAGCCAAAAGGTGGAAACAGCCCAATTATCCATCAATGAATGGATAAACAAAAGTAGTATATACATACAATGGACTATTATTCAGCCATAAAAAGTAAAGGAAAATCCTGTCACATGCTACAATGTGTAGGAACCTTTAGGATATTATGCTAAGTGGGATAAGCCAGTCACAAAAAGGCAGACAATGATGATTTCACTTTTATTAGTTATCTAAAGTTATCAAATGCATTGAAACAGAAAGTAGAATGGTAGTTACCAGGTCCTGAGAAGAAGGGGGAAAGGGCAGTTATTGTTTAATGGGTATAGATTTTCAGTTTTGCAAGGTGAAAAACTTCTGGAGATCTGTTTCACAAAAATGTGAATATACTTAACACAACTGAACTGTACACTTAAAATGGTTGAGAAGATAAATTTTATGTCACATGTTTTTACCATAAATTTTTAAAAAGATGAGACACCACTCAACATACTACTGAACATGGACAATAAAAATTCTGTATTCAAGATAACAGTTATTTCTGAAGAGGGAGGGAAGGGAAAGACGACAAGGACATCACAATTCTCTCTGTAATGTTTTGCAACTTAAATAAAATCTAAGACAAATGTGGCAAAATATTAGGACTTGAAGTAAACAAAACTACAGTAAATTAAAGAGGCCAGACACAAGAGATCATGTATTATTTGATTCCATTTATATGAAAAACCCAGAACAGGTAAATCCATAGAGACAGAACACAGGTTGGTAGTTTCCAGGTGTTGGGAGGATGGAGGACTAGGGAGCAACTGCTTAATGGGTATAGGCTTTCCTTTTGGGGTCATGAAAATGTTTTAGAACTAGATAGAGATGGTAGTTGCACAACATTTTGAATGTACTAAATGCCACTGAATTATTCACTTTAAAATGGTTAATTTTTTGTTATGTCGGTTTCACCTCAATTTAAAACTAGAACTAAGAAAAGGGAGAAGTCAAGAAGAAAGGGTATTTTATTGAAAAGGACCAAAGGCCACAGAAAAGTAGAGAAGACTATAAAACAGGGGTGTCAAACACATTTTCACTTGGGGCCACATCATTCTGGCATTTGCATTCAGAGGGCCAAACGTAATTTTAGGACTGTATAAATGTAACTACTCCTTAACTAGGGACAAGGAGCTCAGAGCTGCTGCAGGGTAGAAATAAGGTGCCAGGCAGGATAAACCAAGGTGGAGGGCCAGATTCGGCCCTCAGGCCTTGTATTTCCCACCTCTGCTATAAACTAAGAGGTCATTAGATCTGGCAAGTAGACGGTCCTTTTAAAAGAAATGTACCACTAGTCAAATTGTTGTGGGTTGCAATAGATGGTTTGTGCAGTACCTCGTGGGAGTCTTCAGCGATTTGAAGGGTAAGAGGAGTCAGCAGAGAGGGAAGGCCTGCAGACAGATAAAGGAGAGGAGATACAGCAAGACAAGGAAGAGAGAAAAGAGGACAGAGGGTCAATAGGGGAGGGGCTAACCTTAGAAAGGATCAAGAATCCTAATATTGGAGAGAACAAATAAATACAGAGATAAATCTGTGATTTCCAAATTTTATTTGGAGAAGAGAGTGACTGAGCTGATACTTGGTAACTCCTATTTTCTCCAGGAATGAGGAAGCAGGGTGCAGGGCTTGAGGAGCCAAGGGAGTTCAGCAAGAATGAATCAATGGGCTGCTAGGGCAGCTTTGAGGGCTTTAGTGGCAATCATAAATCTCTCCGCCCCCAAAATCCACAACGAAAAAAGCTTAATTGTTAACAGCATTGCATAACTAATACTGCCTCACAAATTGCTAATCAGAAAAAAAACTACTGCGTAATGCTGTCTGTATGACACACGATACTGGATTCATGACATATTATGAATATACTTAAAATAGTCTTTATGTAACACTCTACAGAAAGATCAGTCAGGGATAACTGGAGAAAGAGCAAATTGAAATTTACTGAAGAAACATTAAATATCAAACACTCAACTAGGAAAAAGCAATGAAAGATCTACAGGAGACAAGTTACTATGAAAGAAAGATATGAACAAATAATTCACTAGAATTTTGAAATAAGGAACTACTTAAAACTGGTAAAGACAGGGTAGATAAGAAGTGACTTGATGAATTACGCTTATTTCTTTGAAAAAGAAGGGAATACACGTGTTACAATTTAAAATAAAGTACTTTTAAAGTTTACTTTTAAAGAATAAGTGATAGCACATTAAAAAGAAAAAAATTTTAAATAATATTTTATTTATTTATTTTCAGACAGAAGGAAGGGAAGGAGAAAGAAAGGGAAAGAAACATCAATGTGTGGTTGCCTCTCATGCATCCCCTACTGGGGACCTGACCTGCAACCCTGGTATGTGCCCTGACTGGGAATTGAACCAGCAACCCTTTGCTTCGCCGGCCGGCACTCAATCCATTGAGCCACACCAGTCAGGGCACCTTAAAAGGAAATTTAAAAATAATTTTTAAACCTTGAATGCTTATTAGTTGAAATTTAAGAAAAATGAGTGACTAGCTATTCACAGCAAATGTCTTTAAACAAATTTTCAACTACATGGCAAACTTGAATATGACTACAAAATGGGCATCTTGAAATGTGATTGTCACTGATGATGAGGCAAGGCAATCATTAATGATTTCACTGAATGGAAGATAATATTCAATGTAAGATGCCTTGTGGAATTCTAAGGGCATCACAAGATTTCTGCATAATGTGATAAGTCTTGGAAATAAAATTTCCCTCTATATATTTTAGCTTAGACTTGAATATCTCCCTAAAAACACTGATTATTTGTGTTTGACTTAGGGTGAATAACTGAGAAACTCAAAGAAATCTTAGCTTTATAGTGATCTATGCAGAAACATTGTAAGTTTGTTTTTTTTTTTTCACAGAATAGTGAATGGGATAAAAAGTTAAAATCGCATTGGTATTTTATATATAATTTTTATAACTGTGGTAAGATATACCTAACATAAAATTTACCATTGTAACCATCTTTGAGTATACAGTTCAGTGACATTAAGTCCATTCACATTGTGGTATAACCATCACCACTATCTATCATCCCAACCAATATAATTTATTTATTTATATAGGGGTAAAAACACATATAAAATTTACCTTTTAAACCACTTTTAAGTATGCAGTTCAACAATGTTAAGTATATTCACCTCATTATGAAACAGATCTCCAGAACTTTTCTATCTTGGAAAACTGAAAATCTATACCCATTAAACAATAACTACCCTTTTCTCCCTTACTTGCAGCCCCTGGTAACCACCATTCCATTTTATGTTTCTATGAACTTGACTACTTTAGATACATTGTATAGCTGGAATCACAATTTTACATTTTTCCCCAGTTTTATATAGAAATAATTGACATATATCACTATAGAAGTTTAAGGTGCACAGCATGATGGTTTGATTTATATATATTATGAAATTATTTCCACAATACAGAGTTAGGCAAAAGTAGGTATACAGTTGTACATTCGGAAAATGATACAAGAATACATAATAATACAAGAATAAACTGTTTCATATACTCACAACTGTAAACTTACTTTTGCCTAACCCTATATCTGGGGTGTGAAAGTCATTTTCACTTGGGGCCACATCAACCTCTTGGTTGCCTTCAAAGAGCCTAAAGTAATTTGAGGGCTGTACAAATGTTAACTACTCAACAGTTAAGCGAGAGCTTGGTGCTGCTGCCGGATAGAAACAAAGTGCAGGGCTGATAAAACAAGGTGGAGGGCTGGATTCGGGCCAAGGGCCTTTTGTTTGCCACCTGTGCCCTATAGGTTCAGGTAATATCCATCATCCCGAAAAGATACAATAAATAAGAAAGAAATTTTTTTTCTCCTTGTGATGAGAACTCTTAGGAATTTACTCTTTTAACTTTCTTATAAATCATACAGCAATGTTGAATGTAGTCATCATCTTTTACACGACATTCCTGGTTCTTATTTATAACTAGAAGTTTGTATCTTTGGACCATCTTCCTCTAATTCTGCCTCTTTTCACCCTCTGCCACTGATAAGTCCAAGTCTGATCTCTTTTTCTGCGAGTTTTTATTTAAAAGATTCTGTGTATAAGTGAGATCATACATTATTTGTTTTTATCTACAATTTATTTTTAATCTAAAATCTTAGTCACTGAATGAAAGGAATTTTTTGCTTATTTTGTTGTGGGGCTTTTTGCAGATGGCTGAGCCTGAGCTCAATTAATATGCTGGATGAATTATATGGTGCAATAATATTTCGCAGCCATTGTTAATTATCCATTCCAGAATACAGAAATTAAATGTCATCAAGTTGAAGGATCACTGATTAAATGCTCAGGTAGTACTTGACTTAAAAGTTATTTATAAAATATTATTTTTTTCTTTTAATATTAAATGAAATAGCATAAGAAATATGAGACAGAAAATTTAGAGAAGAGGGTGATTTAATTACTACATTCTCTTGCAGTTAGTATGTATTATTATACTTCACCATTTAGCCTTTGTTTGCAACACTCTAAAGTTTTCATTGAGTGGAGAGCCTCCTGGGTTTTGGTTCCAGTTCTGCCATCTGTATGAGGTTTGTCAATCTTTTAATTTCTCTAAGTTTAGGCATTATTATCCCCACTAAAATTCTAATGCATAAATAAAGATGGAGATATTAATACCTGGTCTACCTACTTTAGGGTAGAGTTATGAGAATAAATAAGGAATATTACGTGACAAAGTTCTGAAATACTCGCTTTATAAATCTAATCCCAAGAATACAGATGTGAGGGCTGGAGCTTTAGCAGTATCCATCTTGGACCACAAGGTGCTGTTAAGGTTGAAATTCAAATACAAGGATTGTGGAGCAGAAGGATGGAAGGAGCCTGGGCCTTGGGTTATTGTGCAGCCTCCATATTGGCCACGTATAGCCTGCTTCTGGACCTCTTTTACTTGAGAGAGAAATAAACTTCTGACTTTTTAAAAAAGGAATATGTATAGTATTAAAGAAATTTAATCTCTCCCAAACTTCTCTCCCTTTTTATATGCCTTTCTTCTAAAAATGTTAGGCGTAAAGTTAAAAAAAGTTTTAAAGAGCCGCTGCCAGTGTAGCTCAGTTGGTTGGGCATCATCCCACAAACCAAAAGCACACTGGTTCAATTCCTGGTCAGGGCATGTGCCTGGGTTGCAGGTTTAGCCCTAATCAGGCATGTACAGAAAGTGGCCAATATTTCTCTCTAAAACACCAATATTTCTCTCTCTCCCTTCCCCTCTTTCTAAAATTTAAAAAATAAATAAATTAATTAAAATGTTATCCTGCCCTGGAATAAAAAGTTATGCTCCTGTATTTCTCCAGTCACTACCTATTGGACAACACATTTCAATAATAAACTAACAAATTAAGAAATGGTCAACATCTCTTTTCTTGTGACTAGGTCTAGGAATGAGGGAGCAAGGCATACCAGGAATAAACTAGAGAAGAATGCCTCTCCCTTCTTTCTTATTCACTCTCCCATAACTTCCCAGCTATGAGTCTTTTAATTTAGGAATATAGAGAACGCTGAGTATATAGAGTGAAATGACAGGTTAATTTAGCAGTGCTACTTTGAGAGAATCTCAGGTTTGAATCCTCATCTGTAGTTTCACTTAAATTATACCAGGT
Organism: Carollia perspicillata; assembly: GCA_004027735.1. Classification (NCBI taxonomy): domain Eukaryota; kingdom Metazoa; phylum Chordata; class Mammalia; order Chiroptera; family Phyllostomidae; genus Carollia; species Carollia perspicillata. The sequence goes on along the minus strand of PVKM010021824.1, from coordinate 14,789 downwards.
ATAAAAGCATTGTGACTCAGTGGTTTATGCAACAAGCTGGAAACTCAGGATCTGTGGGTTCTGGCCATGAGTCTGCCATTAAGTTTTTATAAGTGAGCTAGTCATGTTTACTCCTGTGTTTTATTTAGTTTTTAATCTGTTAATGAGGACAATGATGCCAAATTACTTCCCAAGGTTGTTTAAAAAAATAGAACTCACAAAGAATTGTAATGCCATGAAAACTGTATGAAAGGTAGCTTTTATGAGAGAATAGATGTGAAAATACTCTTTAAAATTAAGTTTTCTATACAGATATAAAGCATTACTTTTATCTGAGCTAGAGGGGAAAGGGATACTGTGAATATGAAACAGGTAGATAATTCTGAAACCTTCTTTTGATTATTAGTTTTAAACTCCCACTCAAACGCTCACAAAAGTACTAATAAGAGAGATGTTTGAGAATGGTAGTTGGCTTTCTTTTCATCCCTCCTCTATTTACCAAGTACAGGCAGCTAGTGCATAGGAAATGAGCCTGAAGAGAGGAAACGTAAAAAAGTAAAAGGTCTGGAAATCATTCATTCTTTGCCTGTTGATCAATTCTTATTTTGTGTTTTCTATGAGTGTCACGTGCAGTACACTCATTGTGAAACACATCATGTTAAGACAGCATAAGGTGGCTTTCCTAGAAAACGAAACTGAGGTTTAGAGAGGTAAAAATGACTTTCCCTGAGTAAGAAATAGAATTGGTTTGAATCTGCATCTCTTTCGCTTTAGAGCCTATGCTCTTTATTGTTGCCCTATTCTGTTTCAGTATAAGCAGAATTTATTTAGGGAATAAATGTCAACCAAGCCTGTCCTTAAAGTTATGAGGAAGTCAAGTAGTTCCAGGGATTCTCCCTGTCTCTCCCATGGCCACATGGGTTATATCATGACATCTCTACATATCTCTGCATGCCTGCTTAACACTCCCTTCTTGACTAACCAGATTCTTTATACTTTCTACTCTCCAACAAGGTTTCAACCTGCCAACTCTCTAACTCTACCCCATGGCATTTAGCTTTTGCCCTTGCAGCTTAATGACTTACTCTCTCTAGGTACCCTAGTTCATATTCCTAACAGTGAGAATTGATTGGACCAGATCATGTTCCTACACTAGGCCATAGGTTGCTGGCCAGTCTCCAGTTAACTTGGGTCAAGTGCCTAAACCTTGGATTTGGCTGAGGCTGGGCGGGACAGTCAAGATCCTTGAGAATTGTGGTGTACATAGGTGGAAATCCTGAAACTTAGCCTGTGCCATTTAAAAAAACTCTCCCAAACAAGATCTGTTCCTTTCTCCTTTATTCATGTTTCTATGAAAGATATTGCCATACTTCTTATCATCCAGATTGAAAGTCTAAAATCTTTTCAAATTGAATTGATTTAATTTTGTTAGAAAAGTAACATACAAATGGTGAAAGCTATCTCCTTTCTATTAAAGGTTCTCAAGTCCCTCCTGGAGGTGACTACTGCTAACAGTTTTTGAAGTATCCTTCAGAAAAAATTCTATGTATGGTCAAGTATTTTATTCTTATTTCATTTTACATAAATGGAATACCATAAACACATGTCTGCCTGGCTTTCCTCATTTAATAGACACAGCTCTTGGCCTATTTTACAGCAATATATATAATTTTTAAAAAGATTTTATTTATCTTTAGAGGGGAAGGGAAGGAGAGGGGGAGAGAAATATCAATGTATGGTTGCCTCTTGTGCATCCCCTGCTGGGAACTGGCCAGCAACCCAGGCATGTGCCCTGACTGGGAATCAAACTGCGATCCTTTGGTTCCCAGGCCCGTGCTCAATCCACTGAGCTACACCAGCCAGGGCTATAATTTTTTTCCATTTTTTAAAAAGCAGCTTCATAGGACTTAGTTATATGCATGTGATTTTGTTTTTTTAACCAGTGCCCTTTTGATAGGCAGGCATGTTGTTTACATTCTTGCCATTACAAATAAGGCTGCAATAAACATTTATGTTTGTACATAGCTACAGATATTACCTACAAAATTTTCAGTCAAACCATGCATGACTTTTCCATTTTAACGCATCTATGGCCAAATTGCCTTCAAAGATGCTGTACCAATTTCTCTTACCATCTGTGTATGAATGTCCACATTTGCCCATACCATGCAGTCTTTTTTTAAAAAATATTTTATTTCTTTATTTTTAGAAAGGGTAAGGGAGGGAGAAAGAGAGGGAGAGAAACATCATGTAAAAGAAACATTAATTGGTTGCCTCTCCAATGCAACCTGACCAAAGACTGAACTGGCAACCCAGGCATGTGCCTTGAATGGGAATCAAACAGTCACATTACACGCACGCTGCAGAGTCAGGGCAGTCTTGTGTTCTGTTAAAACTTCTGATCTCTGCCATGTGGTAATTTCAGTCTTTCTTATTTATTTTTCAGTCATTTTAAACTCTACCTTCTTTCTTGCTAAGTCAGTTACCTAGTTCTGTTAGTTCTGTCAGTTTCTCTCACCTCCCTCTGTGTCTTTGTAATCGCAGTGCTATGACCTTAATTTCAGCTTTTACCGCTTCATACCGGCTTCCAATATCTCTCTTTATATTCTCTCCCCTTAAACACTGACAGTCTTTCCAACAGTGACAGATTAATATTTTTCTAATTTTACTTCTATACTCAGAATCCTTTGGTGGCTCCCACTGCTAACAATATTAGGTTCGAATCCTCAGCCAGGTATTCAATGCTCACCAGAGTCCAGTCCCAGACTAATTCTAAACATTCATCTGGGAAAAGGGGCCTACCACCGATATTTCCAATTTTAATCAAATTCTCTGACCAATCTGATCTGTAAAAAATGTTTGTGAGTGTAAGTCCAGCAATCAAATCCTTCACTACTTCACATTAGCACAAGTTCACGTTCCTTAGCGAAAGGAAATATGGTATTGCAGTGAAAGCAAAAGGACTTGGGAGTTCTGTCTTTAGTTCTGCTAAGAATACACTGGCAGACCTTGGGCAAACCACTTTCTTTGTAAAATGGTTTATTAGACTAAGATATTCTCTGCCTACTAGATTTACAAAGATGTATAAAGACTTATGAAGTCCATTCTACGAAGAAAAGTCTATTCGGTTTCAAAGTACTGCTAATCGAAAAGGCAAGAAGACTAACTCCCTTCAATCAGCAAACACTGAGTCCCCACCATAAGCGTGGTATCAATAGTACTGGGGAGCACTTCTAATGTCAGGCGCCCACTTGCCAGGGTTTATGCGTGTTTGCAAAAAGCCAAAGTTCTTTCACTGAAGAGGCGGTTCGTTTCTCATAGCCATAGCCATTCCTAAAGTCTAACTGCCGTCCTGTCACCAAGCCAATAGTAACGAGAAGACAGACCGCCTGCGGTCGTGGAGCTAACACTACTACAGCTCCCAGAATGCCTTTTCCTATCACCGCCCTCTTCCGCCCCCGCTTTTGGACATCGGCCTGTCCGAACTTCAGTCCCAGTCTACGGCTGGCGTAGGAACACTAGAAATACGCTTTTTCCACCTAGTCTGCGGTGAGAAGGAGACCGCAAGTTCCAATTAAACTCTTGCTCCTAGTAACCACGGTTTGACCTTCTCAGAGTCGAATTCCTTGTGCTCAGCTCTCCTCAGACGTCTGAGCTTCTCCGTCCGAACCCGCCCCGGAAGTGGAGTCAAGTCGACCAGCCGATGGCAGATACCCCTTCCAGCCATTCCTAGCGGGGCTGGGGTGGGCGGAGCGGGCTTGGCAGTGCGGCCGGAGACCGAGGCAGCGGGGGCGGATCGGCGTGGCGTAGCGCCTGGGGCGGAGCCGCAGCGCGGGGTCGCGCATCTGGGTGGCGGCCGGGGGCGCGCCGGTGGGGAGAGGTGGCTGCGGCTGCCAGTGGGGAGCGGTAGGAAAGGAGGAACCAGGAGGGGGGGCAGGGCAAGCGGAGAGCAGTGTTCTTGAGGCGGTGGCAGCTTCTCCGTCTCCGAGGGAGGAGGAGGAAGGCGGGGAAGGAGGATGGAGCAAGCTGGGGGTTGGGGTTGGCCCTAGCTGCCGCGGCTCGCCGCACACTGTGAGAGAGCGGCGGCTGCTCCTGGAAGTTGTAGGGTTGGTAGCCCGGCCGGTGCCGCCGCCTTGGGCGGTGGAGAGGAGGAACGAGCGGCGGGGGTTAGCGGGGCTCGGGAGGGAGGGAACGGGCTGGGGGAGCGAGCTGGGGAAGACGGAGCGGGCTCTGCGCCGGGCGGGCGGGCGGCGGCGGGGGGGCCAGCGACCGCAGCCGGGGGGACGCGGGAGGATGGAGCAAGTGGAGATCCTGAGGAAATTCATCCAGAGGGTCGAGGCCATGAAGAGTCCGGACCACAATGGGGAGGACAACTTCGCCCGGGACTTCATGGTGAGTCCTTCCCCGGTTGTCGCCTTGTCTCGCCGGCACCGGAGCCTACCGCCCGCTCACCGGGCCGCTTTGTGTGCGGCAGTGAGGAGAGGGGCGGAAGGGCGCGCACCATCCCCTAGGGCCGGGTGGTCTCGGAGGCCGGCGGGAGGTGAGACCGCCTCCCCTTGGCCTCCTTTCCCCTCCTCCCGCGTTCGCGGCCACCTCCGCGGGTGCTCTGGGCGCAAAGGGAGCAGCCACCCGGTCGAGCCTGCACTCAGCACCGCCGCCGGCGACCACCCATTGTTTCCCATGCCGGCATCCGGAGGCTAGTGAGGTCTCTGCTCACCTCCCCATCCTGCCTGCCCCTCCTGGGAGGGTCGAGGCAGGGTGTCTGCCCCCGGATGAGCGCGGACCGCGGCTGACGGAGGAACGAGGGTGTTGAGGTTGGCATTAATTTGTGGGGTCCCTTTGCTCAAGGCGTTCTGAAAAGTGTGCAGGGACGGACTTCTGCCGTTCTCGGGTTCGCAGTTGTTATCTGAAACGCCTGGAAAAGGATTGTCTTTAAGGTTTCTCACGGTTTAGCTAATTCCCATTCACCTCCGTCCGTTCTCTTGTCTCCAGAGACGCGGGTTGAGGTGTTGGGGGTCACAGTGACTCTAGGTTGAGGGTGTGTGTTTGTGTGGAGGGGGAAGGGTTATCCTGAAGGAAACCTTTTTCCGACTCCGTAGGGGATATTGCTGAAGGCGGAGGGGATGTGACTATCACTTCCTATCCGGGGTGGGGGTGGGGAGCTTGGGAACAATAGTCCTGGTGGGGCGGAGGCGACCGTGCGGGCCGAAGCCCTGAACCCGGAGATAACCTCAGCCTCCCCTCCCCCCCTTCCTCCCTCCGGTTGTGCAAGCGGGCTGGAATGGAGGTTAAAAGTCTAGTTCGTGAAATTCTCTAGCCAGCATCGCTGTGAGGGGGTCAGATCCGAAGGCGTGGGACCAGAAGTCGACTTCCTTCATTGCCTGCCCCCCCCCCGCCCCCGCCCCCCAGCCACCTTATTTTTTTCTGCTGGACAATTCCTTTAGGGTTGTTTCCCGGCTTAGGAGGAGGTGGTTGCGGCGGCTGCTCCTGCGGATATTGCGCAAGACTGGGGCGTTGTAAACCTTGGAGGTCTGGGGAATGGAAAAGGAAGTGGGATTTGGGGAAGTGGTTGCTTCTTAGCCTTGGCGGGATTTGGGAATGGGAAATTAAAACTAGGTTAAGTTTTGCTCCTGGGCAAGGTACACCCCAAGAATAATCATTTAACCCTGAATTTCTGGATTGTGAAAAGTATACACAGTTAATGTATAAATTAGTGAACAGCAAAATTGTTTAGTTTTTGCCTTAAGGTACAGTTGGTCTACAAGGTGCAGATGAAATGACTTTTAGTACTGAAATACTTTTTCACATTTTAAAGAGACTTAAGCTTAGTTAAGCTTTAGCGTTAAAATGAACAGCTTATAACACAGATCCATAGTATTGAGGGGCTTTGTGACTTCTGCCTTTCTTAGACTAATAATAGAGGATATGAGTAAGGTTTTGTTAGTATCTTTTGAAGATGGAAAAATACAGATTTAAATAATCTATCCCTTATTTTAAGCATTTTCTCTTGACATTTAGCCTATGAATTTTTGAAAAATTACTTTTTGATCTAAGGGTAAAGAAAAGAGGGAATTTTTCCTTATATATTAAGGATTTTTGTTTTAGTATCTTTCAATAGTGTCAATAATTGGGTGGAGTCCCTGTTTTACTACTGTAGCAGAAATAGAAGAAAATGTTTACTTAGGAGATTTAAAACATGTAAAACTAGTCTTCTGTAGTCTTATTTTGGTTATGGAGGGATAGGTGGTGTGGTGTCTGGCCACTTTTTTGCATGCTAGTCATTTTGTTATCCGTGGGCATATCCTGTCAGGAAAGAGCATTGTTTGGTGATGCAGGCCATCAGAACAGGTGCCCAGTTTCTGAACTCCTGTTCAAGGGAAGCTCTAGGGTTCATGCTTTAGGGATGAGTCAGGGATTCCTATTGAGATTTCATTTCTCCAGGACTTGAATGAATTTCCTTTTTCTTCCATAGTACCTAGGTGATTCTACATTTGAGATTTGATCACTAAGGTTATTCTTGTATAGTGCTTGCTTTTTTAATTCCATGACTTGGTAAGCAAGAGCTATAATTAAGGCTGCTAGTTGGTGCTGCTTTTCCCCTTGACTGGAAAATTGAAGGGAAACTGTGTACCTTCTGCCATAGAAAGTGAACTGAACAGATGATCAGCTAACTGTTCTCCTATTCTTAAATTCTGATGGGGGTTAAATATATTTTTAAATTTTAGCACTTTAGAACTGAGCCTTAGGTATAACCTAGGCACTATAACCCTTTTCAATTGTAATGTTTATCATTTCACACTTGGAAATTATAGAATAATAATAATGCCCTACCCTTAGGAAAGTGGGATGGCTGTCTAAACTGTTCTCTTTCCATCATTCTACCCAGACTTCCTATATAGTCCAGTGATTTTCAACATTTTTCATCTCCTGGCACACTTAAACTAATTCCTAAAATTATGTGGCACATCAAAAAAACTTTTTGCTGACGTTACAAAAAATAGGTGTGATTTTGATTCTTTCACACTGGATGGCTATGGTTGTGTTGTCAATTTTTTTATTTGGCAATTTAAGGAAAAAGAGGTCAGTGCCTCTGACTAAATAGTCAGGTATTGCATGTTTTAAAAATTCTTGTGGCATACAGGTTGAAAATTGCTGTTATAGTCTCATCACCCAAAGGCTGTCTTAAAAATTTTTTTAACCTATATAACATTTTTATTTATGCAAATAGCCTTGAACTATTTATATCCATTTGTAGCTTACTTTGGACATGAGTCTGTAAGTATGTATAGATACATACAGTTCTTTTTTAAAAAAATCTTTAAATAATTATTAGTTGGTATGCAATGTTATTAATCTGTTAATGTTTTAATGCTTGTCTGAGACCATGCTATATACACAATTTAATATTTTGGGTTTTTTTCCAGCTTAACATTTTGATAAGTGTTTTTCATTTGTAAAAATAGTTTTAAGTGGCCACATAATATTTCACCTGGATACTATTTTGTAACTTAACCATTTCCTTGTGGTTGAATGTTTAGGCTGTTTATTTTCTGCTATTATATATCATAATTCTGTAATGAACATTCATGCATAAAACTTATTTATTTTGGATTATTACATAAGATATCTTCTAGGCCTAGAAGTACTAGGACATAAACATATGATATATGTTTATAAATAACTTCTTGAAGACATTCTATCAGTTTATACAACTTGTCAGTATGTGTGAGTGTTTATATAATAATTACCTTGATCTTTGGTCATTTGATGGTTGAAAAATGGTGTCTTGTTTTAATTTGAATTTCTTGATGACTAGTGAGGGTAGAAAATTTTCCGTATGTCATTAACTATTGTTATGAGTTGTCTGTTCTTGGCCATGGCCTGTTGTGGCCCCCTCTTAAAGAGGAGAAAAAATTAAGGTATCCAGATGGTTGTATATTGGGGGGCTGAGATGATTACTTACATGTTGAAGGTTAAATAGCTTGTTGGTGGCAAATCCAGGACTGATAACAATTATCTCAGTTTTCAGTATTCTTTCCAAGACAGCAGGCAATGATCATAACAGGCAGACGTGTAAGGAAGGGTTGTGTACATTCAAGTTTGATAGACCTGGATTTTACTCCCATCTCTGCCATTGGCCAGATACCTGACCTTGGGCAGGCCACTTAACAGAAAATGAAAGACCGAGTTCTCTCATCTTTGAAAGAAGAAAAGAGTACTTCCTTTATAAGGCTGAAGTATGGGACTGATGAGGACTGTGTGTCGTCATATAGCTAATATGTTCAATATAAGTTTAGTTATAGATAACTAGAGATAGAAGGGAAGAGGTTTCTGGGCTCTTGTTTTCAGTCATTTTGTTTTTTAAAGTTTTATCATGTCGAATGTAAAACAGATTTATTCTGATCAGGTTAAAGTTATCTAATGTGTATTAGACACTTGTATATAAAAAGCCATAAAGTATCACACTTAAGCTATAAGTAAATATGGCCATTTCATCTTAACAACCAGTTTTCTCTCCATTTATGAAGGTGAAAACAAAAATTTAATGAGTGGACTCAGTGGAGTATTTAAAAACAGGATGCAGCAGAGGTGTGAATTATACTACTTAATTTGTGAAACATTAGGAAGAGAAGATTTATGGACATTTTTCTAAAGCTAAACTGGGGTATAATAGCAAATCATCCTATATTAAGATTCTATTTGAAGTTAAATATTTTAAATTTATTTGAATTTATCAGTCAAAGGTAACCACAGAACTGTCATAGCATTTATGCATTTCAAGGGATTTAGTCTATAAAAGCATGTTTTGTACAAATAGTAATCCTGACAGAACTACTCAGAACCAGTTTGATAGCTTTGTTATGATTAAATAATTTAGTTTTTATTTTACTACAGAATGTTAGTGATTATTTTATAATTTTAAATAGACAGGAAATTGACATTTTTTCATTTCTACTGTATGCTAAACACCATGCCAGATGTTTTAAATTCTGTCTTATTTAACATTCCAATTATTTATTAAATAGATATAACCTGTATTTTACAGATGAGGAAGCCCACTCTGAGCAGTTAATTATCTTGCATGACTTCAGAACCTTCTTTCTTTTTATCTTGTTTCTCCAGGATGCATCTGAGGTCCCTGAAGACCTAGGTGGGACTAGGCTAGTAGTAGAGAGCATATCACCATGTAAAAGGATGGAAGTTTTAAATTTGAACATGTTTAGGGGGGGATAGATAATCTGCTCTCAGTAATGCAGCAGTACTTAGATCTTTTGGTCTCGAGTCTTTTACAATCTTAAAAATTATTGAGGACCCCAAAGAGCTTTTGTTTGTTTACCACATTGGAAATTAAAACATTTTAAAAAGTAATTCACTTTAAAATAATGGTAATAAATCTATACCACATTAACCTATATACTATATTTTAATTGTTCAAAACAAAAATTAGTTTGAAGAAGCATTGTTTTTATATTTTTGCAAATTTTATAACATCTGGCTTAATAGAAGAAAACTGGATTCTTATACCTGCTGCGTTCATACTGGTGCAGTTTCACAGTTCACAGAGGGTTATAGTCTCATCACCCAAAGGCTGTTCACATGTGTCATGTACCCTCTGGAAAACTCCTATACACACCTAAGAGAAGGAAAGTCATAAATTATTATACCGAAGTCTGTGCATTTTCTTGTTTACAGATGAGGAAACATGACTTACTATTAGGAAAGAATTTTAACTTCATGGGCTCTCTGAAATGATCTGGGAGTGGGCACCCTGAACTATATTTTGAGAACCAGTGACGTAATACCTAGAAAATTAGGTAGGAGTCAGATTATTCTTGCATCTATGCTGTATTTTATTCTATAGGTCAATAATAGTAATTTTGAACAGTTCTACACTGCAATTCTTAGATTCACAGGGAGTGTGGGCAGGTGTTAAAAATACAGATATGCTAGCTGCTAGCTATCCAGCAGTATTATTCCCCACCGCCAATTGCCACTAACACCCTACTCTCTCTCCTTCCTCAGCTTGCTTTACCATGAGCCTTCCATTATATCATTCAGATAGGTTCTGGTAGAAGAGCTGAGAAAGGTAAGCAGTCATTCCACATATCTGCATTGTAGGAAGTTGATTCTGATGGGACTATGAAGGATGAATTTAGGGGTAAAGAAGAGAATTTTGGAAGTTGTTGAACTATAAGAAGTGAAGTGAGGGTCTGAACTAAAATGAACTAGTAGAATAGAGAGCTTATAAATGATCTAATGAGGATTAAGAAAGAAGTCTTAATGATTCACTAGGGGTGGGTGGTAAAGGAGAAAGGAACATTATAGTATGACTCCAAGGTTTTTAGCCTGGTGTACTATCACCCAAGTTAGAAGGTAACATTTCGTAGGGTGAAGAGTAAAGGAGAAGTAACAAGTAGAGAAGATGAAGCAGAAGATGGTAGAAGGAAATTTCAATGTTGAGGAGAATGAGTTTGGTTTTAGACATGTTAAAACTGAGGTGCTTATGAGACATCTAGTAGCTATGTAGAGCTCAAGAGAGCTGATGGGATAGAGTTCAAGATTTGGGAGTCATCACATAAACATGTGAGAGAGGTAATTGAAAGTAAGGGAGTGAGTGAGCTTCAGACAAGTATATAGAATGACCAGCTTTAGGTTGAAGAGCATCAGCACTTAATGCATTTATTTATTTAAGATTTTATTTATTTTTAGAGAGGGGAAGGGAGGGAGAAAGAGAAGGGAGAGTAACATCAATACGTGGTTGCCTGTAGCATACCCCTAACTGAAGACCTGGCCTGCAACCCAGGCATGTACCCTGTCTGGGAATCAAACCAGTAACCCTTTGGTTTGCAGGCCAGCACTCAGTCCACTGAGCCACGACAGCCAGGGTGAAGAGCATCAGCATTTAGAGAACAGCCCTGAAAGGAAAAAAGCAGTGATTGTTCCTGAGAAGATGTGGTCAAAAAGGAGGGAAGGGAACCCCAAGGACTAAAGAAAACCTGGGAGACTTTCAGGAAAGGAGTAGTTACCAAAGTCAAATAATTCTTGGAGGACTGGTAAGATGAGGTTGAGAAAGTATCCGTTCTGTTTGCCAAGTAGAAGTGATTTGGTGGCTAGGAAAAAAACAGTCTGGAGTTGGGGTATTGGAAAAAAACAGATTAGAGTAGGTTGAGAAGAAAATAGGTGATGTGGGTGTAAATTCCTTAATTTACTTGAGCATTCTGACAGTAGATGGCAGAAGTTAGAGGAAGACACAGGTTTGAAGGAGTACTCCCTCCCCTTTCTTTCCTATTGATTTTTTTTTAAGTGGGAGGGAGGAAGAGATTGATTTGCTGTTCCACCCATCTGTGCAATCATTTGTTGATTCTTGTTTTTGTCCCAACTGGGGATTGAACCTGCAATTCTGGGGCTTCCCAACGACACTCCAACCAATTGAACTACCCTGCCAGGACACCCTCTGCCTTTTTTTTAAAAGATAGGATAGAGATAATATTTTTCATATGTTTCTCATATATACCTTTTCCTGAAATGATTGTGTTCCAGAAAATGGAGTGAAACGACCAGACACCGGAGGGGTTCAAGAGCACAATCCTTTATTCACGCATGGTCCCAGAGGAGTCCCCAACTCCAAATTCTGGGCCCCGAACAAAGGGGTTACAAGACTTACATACTCTATCCCTTCCGGGCTATGTGGCAGAAGGGAGATACAGAAGCGGAATGTGGAAGTTAGCTCAGGTTCCCTTACATGGTTAGTTAGTACCCTATCTCTTGGTGAGCACTGGCCAGTTTTGCCTGGCTGAAACTGGGTGTGGGGCGCCTATGCTAAGGCCTATTGGGTTTAGGTCATTTTCTTATATCATTCCCCCCTTTGATGCTAGACTGAGTTTTCATCAGTCATAGCATCACCAGGACCGGGCTGGAGCCTCTGATTTCCTTTTCGACTATCCTACTCTTATTAATATAAAAGTAACACTGTTCTTGTAGAAATAGCCAAGTTCCTCCTTTTTGTTCTGTGAGCAGGTCTAATGCCCGGCAGTTGCAGAGGTTATTAGGTAAAGTAGATTATACCAGCAAAAGTTAGGACTAAACACAGATACACTATTCCCAAGGCAGTTCTGTTCTGTTGTGCTCCACTTGGGCGGTGTTACCGTCACCAGTTCAACTCCCAGGATTCCGGCATAGGTGCCAATCAGGAACAGGTACCAGACGGGACACCCATCCAGAGTTCCTCCCCCAGCCAGCAACCTCTGGAGCTTCAGGGCCTGTAGTCGCAAGGCTGGTCTGGTTCCTTCTGCATCGGGGTCCGCGGCTGCCTTGGCTCGGCTGTGGTGGATCCAGGGGGTGACACCTGAAACTTTAAGGGCACCTGGGATGGTTAATAGTACTAAGTGGGGACCTGTCCAGGTTGGCTGGAGGGGTTCTCTCTTGCAATCTTTTACCATACATATTGTCTTGGCTAAAAGGAGTGCATTGGCCTCCCTCGGAGCTGGGGTTCCTGGTCTAGTCCAGCCTTATTTATAGTGTCTGAGGTTTGTCCTAATTGCTCTACATGTTGAGTCTGGTCTAGTTCCCCCCTTAGCCTCAAATTCTGTCTTTTTTCTAACTTTACTCAAACATAATTTTCAGGCCGAATGGAGTGTGCCGGCCTCCCCTCTTGGCTGCATCCTGAATCATTCTCTCCTTTCAGATATACACCCACTTTATATTCATATAAAGGACAATGGATGAAGGTCTCATCTTGTAACTACTTCAGACTGGACATGGACGTTGTCTTACCTACCGTTGGGTCAGGGGTGCTCTGAAAAGGGGGTGGGTACAGTACAGAGGAAGTCCTTCCTATAAGGGAAGGACCTTACAGGATCTTAGCCAGTTGGCTGTCACCAGGAAGTCGCAGGTTTGGTGCCCAAAGGCTGGCATTCCTGGACCGTTGGCATCCTGGTCATATTCTGGAGGTGACAGATTAGGCAAGAAGTGGGAGGTAAAATTAAATCATAACTACTAAATGACGAAGGCAGGGGCTTAAGAATGGCTTATCTGAAGGAAGGTGTGTAAGGCATGCTACACCTATCCAAAACTTTTGTGGCCCACTATACTTCACTCGGGCTGAGGGGAATATATTAAGATTTCCCTCCTTTCAGATTTCTGAGCCTTTTCTATCCAAGTCATCAAGACAGAAAAAGAAAGAGTGAAACCTATAGCCAGCCTGAACATTTCACCAACTTAACCATTTAATTCCGTGAAACTATTGAGTCTCAGGGGGCAATGATGAAGAGGGTCTCCTTAAGTGAGGTCTATATTGTAACTAATTACTCATAAGCATAGGCAGGTCATAGGCATACATCTTATGAAAACAGAAGAGCACACAGGGGTACTTTACACAACAATCTCCAAACCAATTTCTGTGCCTGTGAGGCTGTCTTTTCGGGAAGACATTCTATTGTAAGGTCCTTCTTGCAATGACATTTAACAGTGGCAATTTGACAGGTCCCTTGTACCTGTAAATTGTACATCTTTGGTGATATCACAAACCCAGTTTCAACTTTCAAATGAAAACAAACTTTCAAGACAGCTGCACCATTCAGAGGTCTAAAACTGAGCATTGTGATTTTCCTTGAATCACTATTTTTCTCCTTAAGATCACCCTCACTGTTATTACAGGGACTACTTTGAGTCCGGCTTTTAATTTTACCTGTTTGTTTGCATAAACACACCAAGAACAACCTAGATCTCTTATGATCTTTAAGTCCACTTTGCTGGAACTCACACAGGGAACTCTTAGGTTGAGTTCTCAGTCCGCCCCTCAGGGCACAGAAGCAGAGCCACACATCCGCCATCTGGCTTCACCTGTACCAGTTGTTTCACTCAAGTCCTTGAGCCTCTGTTGTGCTTACAGTTTCCTTTTTTAGCCATCTTTCAGGAAAGCAACCTTCGTCCCCTCCCTGGAAAGACTGGCATGAACTGCATAACCAACCAAAGTACCAGGCTTCTCCCATGGGCTTCCACTAGCTTCTCAAGTCATTCCCAGTTCCCCAGGGCTTTCTGGTAATGACCAGAACCCATACATGCCTCCTTCAGGCGTGACATTCCAGTCAAAGTCTTGGTTAACAAAACCACTATTAATGACTGGTCTTATTGGTTTTATGCAAAGAAACCTTACGTCATCACACACACCTTCAGAATGCCAAATTCTGGAGGGATCAGGTAGGGAGGAAAATAACAAAGCATGATGTAAAATTCTTTTCCTTATTCACTTTCTTACAGAGTATGAAGTTTTAACCTTTTCTGGAATTCTCAATTTCCTTTTCAGAGCAGATACAGAGCAAAATCCAAAATACAGAGTTCTAGAAAAATACACAGGTAGAGGCATTCTCTTGCACCAAGTGTGTCCATTGGTGCCTTATAGAGACATGCTCCTTCAGGCCCAGCCTCTTGGCAGAGACATGCTCTTTGCCTCAGGCTTAAAAACTTGTCAGCCCCAAATGATCCTTCCTAGGTCCTGGGTGGCAAAGGCATTCTCCCCAACCAGCTACGACGACCTCTCCTAGGTCTTCAATACAAGTTTCTGATCAGACCAGACCAATGTGAGAAATTTGCCTTTTCCCATGAAACCAGAAACCAAGTAGTTTAGGTTCCCATTACTCCAGGTTTAAAACTTTTACATCCTTATACATATTTCTGCTCATCTAAATTTAACTATTTACTTAAAATTCTTTTGCAACATTCACAAACCCTCTATTTTTCCTTTTCCTTCTGATATCCACTAGGCTTCTCAAAACTTTCACTTCCACAGACCTTCTGCAACACTCACAAAC
>PVKM010021823.1:0-22291 GCA_004027735.1 Carollia perspicillata | reverse complement strand
TCGGTTGCTAGGTTTACTTGCTCTTCTTTAAACTGGAAAAGTTCTTAAGCCTTTCTTTTTCTTCATGAACTGGGCATTTCTGAAGAGCACAGATCAGTTTGGAAGAATGTCAATCAATTTCAGATTATCTGATTATTTTCTCATAACTGAATGTAGATTTTACATTTTTTGAAGAATACTGTGTTAATCCTCTTCAGCACGTGTATTTATTTTTCAGTATAAGAGTAGTAACAAAAGCTCCTTCTCTCTTTTGGTGGCTTAAATTACTTGAGCACTATCACATTCTGTATCATGAGATCATTTTGTCAAAAAAAAATCTACCTAAGAGAGTTATTTATGTATTAAAGTCAAACATGTTTTTTTTCTTTATTAAAGATGTTCTGTCCCATTATCTGTACAACCTACCAAAACTCCAGAGTCTCTATATTTGGTGTCACAATGAAAAAGAACTGACATTTTTTGTTAATCAATATTTTCATTTGAATGTAATTGTTTTTCTCAGCTCCATTGGATTTCATTAACAAAATCATCAGTTTTATGCCACCCGAACCTTCTCAGTATCTATATGCTAGTGCTTTCCCTAAAGTGCTGTATTTTAATTTAATTATAGTTTCATTTCTTTCATTTTTATAATAATTACTTTTTAATTTAAAATCTTGACCCACACAAAGGTAATCATTTGTGTTTAATCAGCCATTCAGAACTCAAAGTCACACGTGTGTAGTTTTTTCAGTTTCCTAATCATTTTCAGGTATATACAACTATCTACGCTTTTCCTAGAACTTAGAAAATTTAAATTAATATAGTTTTTAATAAAATATGTTTATAACATAATCCCATTGTTGCAAAAGTGGATAGCAATAAGGGAAATTATTATTTTCAATATAATTTATTGAAAACGAAGTCTGCAATCTTTACAATGTTTACATATTTAAAAAATATGAAGCCAATAATGGTCTTGTATGACTGTGTATATATATTTTTATTTTGTTTGACACTATTATGATGATCATTATTACTATTATTATTTTTAGTTCTTAGAAATAATGTAACATATTTAGTAATGTTACATAAGACAGTGGTTTGGAGGGTGGGCAACCACCAGAGGGTGAGCTCAGGCTCAGCTGGCCACTGAGGAGCTGCAGCCCTCACAGGGTCCACATGGGGGCCACACCAGGGGGCCCTCCAGCACCAGGACCCAAGGGTGCCTCCTGGACTCCAACCAGTTTCCCTGGATCTGCAGGCACCGTTTCCAGCATGGAGAGAGGGCTGAGGATTGTGGCTTCTCCTGCCTTCCTGACAGCAGGTCCTGCAACCTGCCCTTGACCCTGATACCCATAGACAATGGAGAAGCCGGGGAGTCTCCTGCATTGGCCAAGATGGCTTAGGGGGATGTTCTTACACTGAACCTGCCAAAAGCTAGAAAGATTAATGGTCAGGGCTTGAGAGTGCCAAAAGCTATCAAGATAACTAGATGAGGGGTAGCCCTTTCTACCCTTCCTACAATTACCAGGGACTTGAGCAGGAGGGCAGGACTGGTCTTTGAGACAGGGTCCACCATTCTTCCAGGTCCTGGCACCTGAATGACCCTCTTGCCCTTGCACTAGCACCTACATCATGAGTTCAGCGTTTGTGGCAGCAGGCAGCTGAACCTGTGCTTTGGTTACAGTAAATTTTTTAAATTTCTGATTGATATGTTTTCAGTATTTTCTATACATCCATTATATTCAAAGGAATCTTACAGAAATTCACATGGCATTTTTTCTCCTAGAGGCTGGAATGTAAGATATTTTTATCTTTAGTGGTGAACAGATCTGATTACATGTTTAGCTACAAAGTCAACATGATTCATAATATCTGTTCAAGGAAAATTAAATACATTCTTTTTTATCTAAAACAAAAAAGTAAATCACTGTAACAAATACACTAATGCTGTTAATCCATTACATTTATAGATTCCATTATGTAAATTTATTAGAATTTTATCTAACATCATTTGTTCAAAATACAATATTACAAGCCATAAATTGTAGCTTGCTAATGAATTCAAATATGTTTATTTTTTTAAGTGCTGAGGAGTAAAAATGCAAATGTTGCTGAACCACAATTGACTCAAACCATCCACCCATGAATGAAGACAAAACAATGAATCAAAGCAATAAAATGATATTTATGTGTAAATAAATATCAGAATATTTTTTCAAAGGAACACTACCATCTACCAGAATTTGTACTCAATGTTAATGAATGAAAAAATGTTTAATAATAATTTGCTATGTGTCATTATTCATTCAGTGGAATAACTCCCTACCTTCCTGCATATATTCATAGTTTTGATTCAGAAAAAAAGCTCTCATGTTGCCTCCTGAGAATTTATTTTTTCTCTCTATTTGTTTTTATTTTCCAGGATTATTACTTATATTATAAAATTTGTAAAAGTGATAAAAGATCAGAGATGAAAGAAAAGAATAAGCCTGTTTTTTATTTTCATGCTTTAATTAGAGCTCACTAACTCAATAACTCATGTCTCCTCTTATCCTTATTATAACACTCAGCCATATATTTTTCAGTACTAAATATTTATTATATTCTCTATATCTTTAAGATCTCATTCCTAGAATTCTTTTATTTACATCAGACCAATAGTATTGATTTAACATGCCAAAAGGATAGATTAATATTCAGGATTAACGGCCATGTTGTTAACTAGAAGTTATATATTTCTTTTGAATGAGTATGGCTTCTCATTTGAAATTTGTACTATCATCTAAGGTAGTATTTCTCAAGTGAATTAGATGAATACTAGCCAAAAGAAGTGATCTATTAAAATATTTCTATTATATAATAATTTTATTATAAATAATTGTAGTGAGGTATCTGGTATGGGATATAATTCTAATTTTACTAAAGTATTTTAATAAAAACATAATAATACCTAAATGGTTATCCTTAAATCAATGACATAATCATAGTTCTTATGAAACTTTCAACAGATTACAGTAAGAGTAAGTTCATAATAAAAGTTGCCTCTTTCTTTTGAAGTTGGTTGTCTTAAATAAGACAAATATGCAGTATATTGTAACCATGTAGAAATTGTCAGTATGCACTGGGTGAACAACAAAATGAGTCCATATTCTTTATAATTAGGCAACAAAAGAAAACATGTCCCTTTTGGTGTTTAAAAGAAAAATGTATCAATGATTGCTAGGTTTTAATATCATGTAAATTAGTGACAGACCACAAGCTGAATATATATGTAAATTGGCCCTTAGTTTTCTCATTTGTTAGAAAAGATGTCTTGACTAAATAATTAAGGCTAGAATTGCAAACATAGTTTAATAGACTGTTTTAATTAATAAATATCTAAAAGATACACCTACGTTAAAAATGTAAACGAGCCCTGGCCGATGTGGCTCAGTTGGTTGGAGTGCCCTTCCAAGGTCGCCAGTTCGATTCTCGGTCAGGGCACTTGCCTGGATCTTGGGTTTGATCCTTTAGTTGTGGAGCATACAACAGACAGCTGACTGAAGTTTTTCTGTCATGTTAATGTTTCTCTTTAGCCCTCTCCCTTTCCCTTTCTCTTCAAATTAACAAACATTTCCTCAAATGGGAATTAAAATATTTCTCCTCTTGTTAAAGTATATAATGTACTAAAAGTAAATGAACATATGTGCACGGTACTCAATGCATTAAAATTACAGACCCACTCTCACAAAAGACACTGTCTTATGGCCTACGTGTGGTCACTGTGAGCCGTTGGTCTATCAAAAAATGAAATAAGACAATGAAAAAATAAAAAGACCATGGGAACACAAGGGTTGCTGCATTAATTCTAAAGATTCGGAACATTGATATTTTACAGAACACAATACTCCTGCTACGTATAATGTAGGTGGAAAATATTTCAATCTGTTTAGAGATCCTAAGGTTCAACTCACAAGCACTCTGCCTTAAAAGTTATTGCTGTAATATTTGGTAATACCTAGGATGACTTCCCTTTGGGGAACATGGTACAGTCCCAGATCTGTAGCTTTGTAAACCAGTAATTTCAGATTGATTGTTTAACTTCATTCCTGCCATGGTATAACAATTAGATTAATGGTATGATATATATGTACTGATTTGAATCATCTGAGGAGCAGGTGTGGAGAAAATTTAAACTCCCAACAATGTTAGAAATTGGAGAGAGAGGTTTATGAGACTGGGGCAGTCATTTAAACATAACTGAAGTCTGATTCAGAGATAAGAAGGAAGAAAGACGGTAGATTAGGTAGAAGATTCATAAATGGCTGTGTGATGTAGGAAATTTCTGTATAACCGTTGAGGAGACTGTAGAGGTTTTGTAAGTCTTCCAAGAATGGGTGTAAAAAGTATCCCTGTTGAGCTCAGTTACTGTCTGGGAGCAGCCCAAGAAAGTGTGAATTTGTCTGAGACACACAGATGGATTTCGGACCTTAGAAGCCAGAGTCCAGTGACAACTGTGCTTCCTCTAATTGGGGGACATTAGGGAGTGTTTGTGGCCACTACATTGCCTCATAGAGTTATGAACTGTTTAGAAACAATTCCATAAATCCACTTGAAACAGTTTTAAGATCCCGCACAATAAATGCTTGCTATTATTTGGAGAAGTAAACTACTTGCCCTTGAGTCTTGAAATGAGCTACAGTTCACTTATAGACACTTAGGCCTTTGAAGATGAACAGTATTTAGAAGTGCTAAGCCAGACTGGCCAAGTACAAAGTGAGGAAGACAAACAATACCTACTGAAGAAAGCAAGACTCTTGCGTGACCTCACAGGTCTTCTTCCTGACCTGGCAGTAGCATCAAGAAGAGTAAGATCAGGTTTTGTAAGGAAAAATTGAATATTTCAGCCTGTTCCTGAAACAACATATTCACCGATTATATAGAGAAAACTGCACTAAAGCACTACAAACATATACAACCAGCTTCCGAGGGTACGTGAGAAGAAGAGTCTTAACACCACTTTTGTGAACAAGAGAGGTATATAATTTTCAAATTTTGTCATAATTAAAATTTTAAATTAGTTCAGTCAAAACAATGCATTATTGTTATGATGTATAACATTTTTACTTAAAATAAGATTCAAGTGCAGATTAACTCCCTCTGCACACATTTTTCTCAGCTTTTTTGTTGCAGTATTTGGATATTAGGAAACAGAGAGATTCGATATTTCTAAATATGCATTTATATTCAAGGATAACATTTGACGCTTATTTATGATACTTCAGTTACACCAAATAAACTATGTTCATATTTAGACCATGCTCAAAGAGTTGCATGAACAAACTTAAATGAGTATGAATGAAGACATAAAGAGCATCCAAGGACAAGAACAGTATGAAGACTCAAAACTCCATGACATTGTTGAAACATGTAGGACTGTTTATATCACAGAGCACAGAGATATTTTGGGAGTCAAAGAGATGAAGACATTTTCTGCATTTAACTACATATATAGACTGATGCATGTGCAATTGATAATAGTTTTGTTTTACTTTTTTCATTTTTGCCATCATGATAATTACCAAAGTGAATTTTTTGTATGATCTGGAATATGATTTAAAGTTACATTAATAAATAATATGTTTTAAAAGTCACAATCATTTATTTATCTCAAATTATAAATATGTATCCTATGCACCACACTGTTCATAACATCACAATTCACAATAGCCAAGTATTGGAAGCAACCTGAGTGCCCATTAGTAAATGAATGGATTAAAAAACGATGGTACATTTACACAATGGAATTCTATGTGGCAAGAAGAAAGAAGGAGCTCCTACCCTATGCAACAGCATGGATGGAACTGGAAAGCATTATGCTAAGTGAAATAAGCCAGGCAGTGAAAGAGAAATACCATATGATCTCACCTTTAACAGGAACCTAAACAACAAGACAAAGAAGCAAGCAAAATATAACCAAAGACACTGAAATAGAAAACAGGCTGATAGTGATCAGAGGGGAGATGGGAGGGAATTTCAGGGGAAAAGGGGAAGGGTTTGCAAGAACAAGTATAAAGGACACATGGACAAAAATAAGGGTGGGGGAGGTGGAAACAGGAGGGAGGTGGGGAGGGCTGATGGGGGTAGGCAGGGATGGGAGTAAAAGACAGAAAACCGTACTTGAACAATAATTAAAATAAATTAAAAGTAGTAATAAATAAATAAATATTTATGGTATGAAATATCAGCTCAATGTGTTCTGTAACTTGTAATTTATTCTGTGGCTTTGAATTTGATCATTTGACCAATTTCATTTGCCTTTTATTTGATGAAATAATTCAAATTATTGTCTTAAATCACTGTCTTATAGATCACACAAACCCAGATTTATGTATATTGTAAAACAAGAGTAAGAATATCATACTAAAGGTTATAGTCAATTTAACTGACAAAGGCTTAAAAGTTTTTAGTAATATAAATGGGAAAAGTGCAAAACATAGAAGTGTCAGTTTATGAAAGGTTACACTTGTTTTTGTCAAGTGTCTGAGGCTCCCATACCTTTTGGCTTGCCTGTCTTTTCAGATCCAGCATATTTTAGATGGCCCCCACTTCTAAGACCTTGTTCTGATAGAAATAGTCACTAACAAACTGGAATAAAATACCAGTTACTGACATTTACACAGTCAATTATTTCAACTATTACCATTTCTTTAATCACACACTGCATTCCTACCACGTCTAGTAATATTCTGGTATCTGGCGGACAAATCTGCTTTATTTCTGAATTTCACTGCTTGTGTGATCCTTTGTGAATAATAGTCTAGGTATTTTGTAAGCTCTTACATTAACTTTAAACCTAATTTCATCGCTTTTACATACTTCTGTTCAAAACTAGCTGGCATTGATTCTTGGTCTATTCTGATCCATGCATTCTATTGCTTTTGCTAGATTTATATGGGCCAGACCTCTGCTATGCTTATTTGTAGAAACTGCTTCTTGATTAAAAAAAAAAAGAATAAAAATATTCTGTTTTTATGCATTCGATATCATTCGTGTTTCTCTTTCAGATTTTCTCTACTTACTGAATTGATAGTCTCTTATTTTTTAGCCTCCTTATTGCCTTCTATGTCTACAATAGGCTTTTTTCTCCTTAAACTCCATTTCTCTATGCTAAGTTAAATCAATAAAAAGTCGTGAATCTTATTCATCTGTTTTCTTTTGAAAGATGCTTAATATTCTCCTTTTTAATTTAGAAGTAAGTAAGAAAGAATATTTATATTTCATTTAATAATTGTTTAACCTTAGTGACTCTCCAAAAAGTGAAATTAAATATTCCTGCTATCCTTACTTTATAAAATTTTTTCACACAAATTTTCTAATCAAATTGAATACACTATTTTTTTCTTAAAACTAGTGACTGTGCCCTCATGAGGAATCTCTAATATCTGAATCCATCTTATTGAAAAATTTAAACATTGTATCAGGTTAGTCTTTAGCAAGCATTCTGTTAGATACTCATTCCTCCTAGATAAAATCCACCTACAAAGTTTTATATGTCAATTTATGTTCACTATATTTCTTTCAGTCTGTTCCACATCTTAAAATTGATGGTTAAGGAATATAGAATGAGCAATATGCCTTTATTTTTATTTTAATTATTAAAACTTAGAAGTCATAAATTCTGTGTAAATGTTGAAGAACTTGTCAGTACTTCGTTTATTCATTTATACTCAAGTAAGTTTCTAAGCAAATGAAAGTTGCTTTATGTTTATTATGTTAATTGAATGTTTGCTGTTTTGAACTATTTATTCCAAAATCCAATATTTATATGGTTCTGGGCCATCTGTATGTCCTCCTTCAAGAAGTGTATGTTAAGGTCTTTTGCCTATTTTTTAATTGGGTTGTTTGTCTTCCTAGAGTGGAGTCATGTGAGTTCTTTATGTATTTTGGAGATCAACCCTTGTCCAACGTATCATTGGTCAGCATCACTAGCCATCAGAGAGATGAAAATTAAAACCACAATGAGACACCACTTCATTCCAGTGAGAATGGCCATGATAAACAAAGCAAGAAGCAACAAGTGTTGGAGAGGTTGTGGAGAAAAAGGAACCTAGTACACTGTTGGTAGGGATGCAGACTGGAGCAGCCACTGTAGAAAACAGTATGGTATTTCTTCAGAAAACTAAAAATGAAACTGCATTTTGATCTGGCAGTTCCACTCCTGGGGTTGTCCCCTAAGAATCTTGAAACACTGATTCAAAATAATTGATGCATCCTAATGCTCACAGCAGCACAATTTACAATAGCTAAGAGCTGGAAGCAACCTAGGTGCCCATCAGTAAATGAATGGATTAAAAAAATCATGGTACATTTATACAAATGTAGACTGTGCAGTAGACTGTGCATAGTATACATTTATACTATGCAGCAGAAAAAAGGAGCTCCTACCCTTTGTGATAGCATGGATGGAACTAGAGAGAATTGTGCAAAGTAAAATAGGCCAGGAGGTGAGGGACAAATACCATATGATCTCCCCTTTAAGTGGAACCTAATCAACAAAATAAACAAGCAAGCAAAATATAACTGAGACATTGAAATTAAGAACAACCTGATAGTAACCGGGGGGAGGTGGGTGAGGATAATAAGGGAGAAGAGGTGAAGGGTTTTCAGGAACAATCATAAGGGACACATAGACAAAAACCAAGAGGGGGTGGAAGCAGGAGAGGGAGGTGGGGATGGCTGTCACAAAAGGGTGTGGTGGGAGGTAAATGCATACAACTGTAGTTGACCAACAATAAAATAATTTTAAAAATAAAAAAAAGAATTAAGAAGAAATAAATCCAATATTTAACTTTTTCTTATCACACAGTAGCTATTATGAACTGATATTTTCGAATAGTTTTAATTAAAAGGTAAATTTTTGAATTGATAGACATGTTAATGAGCTTTAATCTTTTTTCTAGCTCTGTATATCATTTACAAACTTGACGTTTGAGGAGAGTAAATAGTTATTGAAAATTAACTTTATCGTTCTACCACTGTTTGCAAGGTAACCTGACTATTCATCTGTGAGATTTCTAGCTGTAAGTTTGAAGAAACATCAGCTTGCCTTCTGGCACGCTCAAGCCTTTCATCATAAGTAGTATAATAATATGGTATTTTTGGCCTGAAGTAAATAACATGAAGTGAAGTTTTTCCTTTTGTAATAAATATTTTCATAGGAAGAATAATGCTTCATAATGGCAACTTGTTGAAAGAAATGAATACACTTATGACATTCTAGCTTACTTAGATGATTTCTAGTACCCACATAAGAAAGAAGTGCCCAGACCTGTATAGTTTATTTGAGCCCAACTGATGGCAATTGCTGGGAAACAACATCTCTATGGACATCTGAGGAATGTCAGTTTCAAGTTTTATTTTATGTGTTACAATCAAAGGAGGAGTTCTGAGAAGTGTTATAAGAAATTCACTGGTGGTGGAGTAGGGAAGCAGAAAAGAGCAATGTGGGGAAATCTCTGAGATTAGATAAAGAATAAAATAAACAGGCAAATACTTCTTTTACATTGGTGATTATAAGAAAATTAACAGTTAACACATACCTCACACAGACCTGTTATTTAGGCAACCAGGTAAATGTCTGGTGCCCAGATGTCTGTGGTCATCAGAGACTTTGCCCCTTATTTTTCCCCCTTCCCTTGAATTCTGTACTGTATTAAGATGACACTTTATATGGTAGACAGCTGTCTTCTTGGCCTGCTGGCTTTCTGAGTAAAGCCACTTTCGTTGCTCTCAAACTTTGTCACTCAACTTCCTGGTCATTGTGATGCTAGCAGTAGGAGCTTGAACTTGGAAGCAGTATCTGTTAGCATAGGCGCTCAGGAGTTAGACAAAAGGAGGGAGCTAGCCTGGCCAGGCCTGATTGAGTCTGGAAGTTACAGCCTCAGACACCCTAGGGAGTAGCTGATTCCCAGCCAAGGTGATTAACAACCTGCACAGAGAGAAAGAATGGCTTTCCAATCTGCTCAGGGTACCCTGGTCCACTTGCTCAGACTGTGGGGTTTCGGGGGAGGAATATGCAATAGAGGGGAAGTCCCTTTGCTAGGAACATGTGCACTAGAAACCAAGATAGCATAGGGAGAGGTAAGCATAAGCACACTAGAAACCAGATGACACAGCAGAACATCAGAACATGTTCAATAGAAGCTGAGATGGCAACCACGAAGGCAAGGTGCCTAGACTGGGAAAAGGAAGAGATTGGATAGAGAAGGACCCAGCAAAAGCCTATGAACGATTACGAAAGAGATTGGTTGGTCTGAAAGAATGCTAGGTCTTTCTTAAGCCTGAGATAATGTAATCAAAGCTCAACAAAAGCCCTTCTTGGTAGCATGTGTTTGCCTGTTCATTCACACACATTCTCTCTTCTTCACAATCCTGCAGCTCCAAACATGTGTCCAGGCCTGAGCCTGGGTGCAGCAGCACATCCAGGAACAGGTACTAATGTAGACAGATGGATATGGAGACTGAGATCAACTAAGCTTTGGAATAGAATGAATTGAGTTACAAAAGCTTCTAATGGACTGCCAATGTCAGGCCAATGGGACAGGATTTCTAGACTCTGGGTCTTCTTCTGGGCTTGGCGAAGAAAAGTATATACTTGTCCACAGAGGAAGGGAGCTGAGCTGCCTGGTTGTAGATGAGACACCTGGCATCTGGGACAGTCTTCGGTGCTTGCTCCAGCTCAAATACATCTTACCACTGCACTCCATGCTTTCATGTGTGAGTCTCCAAAATGCTTTCATGGGAATTTGTGGAAAATCTCTATTTCCACTGGCAACATAACTATCCTCAAGGGAGCATATGGCCTTGTTATATATCCTGTAATCCAACCATAGATTTTTTCCTACATTGCTTTCTCCCATCTTCATGTGATCTTTATATTCATCCTTAATTCCAAACATATTAATGGGAATACAAAATTGTAGTTCTCCAGAGCAGTTGAGATCTTCCTTCCCTGCATGTCTTCAGTTTGGCTCAAATAAAGTCTTAAAAATCTTCTCTGTAGATTTGGATATTTTTGCATAGACACAGTACACTAAACTAGTTTTCTCTGAGTATACGGTCTGCTTATGGCAAACATATATCTCTACTTATATCTAACTGTATATTGTTTTCCTCCCCAATTTGTTTGGAAATATATTCTTTCAGTAGTTACACTTCACATTAAATGCAGTTGATACTTTAAATGTTAGGTGATTCATAGGCATGGACAATAAAGGGTTGACTGTTGGAGTGGGGGGCAAGGCAGGGGAGAACAAGGCGGGAGTGGGACAACTGTAACTGAACAATATAAAGAATGAATGAATGAATGAATGAATAAACAAACAAACAAACAAATAAATAAATAAATGGAATGTTAGATAATTCAAAATCACTACTGTCATTCCTCCAAATTAAAGGTCCTAAAAATTCTTCATTCTAATCATCTTCAACTAGTTTGCATGTTTTTCTTGTGCATTTCAGTTATATTTATTCTTCTAAACTTTATTATTATGTTAATATCATTGTCCTTCTTCTCTTTCCCCTTCCCACCCTCCTCCTCATCATTATCATTATTTATATAACTCTTGTACTGTTCAGTTAAATGTTTTGCATATTATGAGCACAAAACAAGAAGGCAGCTGTATACATGCCAGGAACCAACCAGGATGGCAATCTGACCTTGGACTTCTAACCTCCAGAACTTTGAGAAAATACATTTCTGTTGTTTAAGTCACCAGCTATGTCAGCCAAAGCACAAATACAGTGGTATATTATTATAAAATGTAGAGGAAAATACATAAATAAATAAATAAATAAATTTTTATCTTTATAATTTCCCAGACTTCCTTCTTAAATACCTTGATTTTTCTGGAAGTACATTTTTCAGAGAATCTTATTTTGATGTTTATTTTGATTTTAAAATTGTTTGGTTATTTGCAATACGTTTTAATAATATTTATAATGTACTTTATATTCACAATGTATTTTAATAATATTAAAAATAATTTTATTAGTAGAGCAGTCTAGTTTACCAGTATTATCTCCCAGTTCTTTAAAGTCATTATTTCAATTTTTAAGTCTTACATTAATTATTTTTTAAAAACCCCTGCCAGT
The DNA here is from genome assembly GCA_004027735.1 of Carollia perspicillata. Taxonomy (NCBI): domain Eukaryota; kingdom Metazoa; phylum Chordata; class Mammalia; order Chiroptera; family Phyllostomidae; genus Carollia; species Carollia perspicillata. The sequence goes on along the minus strand of PVKM010021823.1, from coordinate 10,171 downwards.
CTTATATTTTTTCCTGTAGCTATTTTTTCCCTGGCTTTTTTAAATATAATTTTCTTTGGCTTCGTGTTGGAAGATTTGTGTATAAAATAAGTGATTTCTGTTTATCTTTTTACATCATTCTTTTAGCTGTGGTTTCATATCTTTTATCACTATGAGGTATTCTCAGAATATTCCACTAACTCTCTTCTCTTTTCAGTTCTTTTTTAAAAAGATTTTATTTTTATTTATATTTAGAGATAGAGGAAGGTAAGGAGAGAAGCATCAATGTGTGGTTGCCTCTTGTGTGCCCCCAACTGGGGACTTGGCCTGCAACCCAGGCATGTGCCCTGACTGGGAATCAAACCAGTGACCCTTTGGTTCACAGCCTGTGCTCAATCCACTGAGCCAGGGCCCTCTTTTCAATTCTTTTAATCCATAGTTTTTCTCATTTCATCCTTCTTTTATATTTCAAATCTTCTGGTTTTTTGAACTGTATTTTGAGTAATGTTTTTAATACATTGTCAATTTACAACATTTATATTATTCTATGATTACTAATCTGCTGTTTTATTCATCAATTGATTTTTTATTTATGAGTTAATTTTTATATAGTTCATTTTATTTATTTTTCTCATCACTGTATTTGGATCTTTATGCTTATTTTGTCAATAAAATGTGTTTACAGTTTCATACATGGTTATTTACATTCTGTTTTTGAAGATGATGGTCTCTGAGAGTGTTAGGCTCCAACGACCTCCTGCATGTTGGTTATGTTGATTCCCATACCTACTGGCTTTCACTTTTTCCTTTGTGTTTGGTGAACTTGTATTATTAGATTGTATTTGACTAAAGTTAATGTGTAGAGTTTGTAAGTATTCACGCTGAACTAAGGGTTTCCTTTTTAACCCAAATATTCATTTCTCAAAATCACCAGGCATACTAAACAAGCAAAAAGAATTTAATTTCTCAGCGTAGGAATGTTTAATTCAATGAATAATATACAGCCATAAGTGGACTAGCCAGTTCTCTCATGGATAAGGGTCTGTAGGAAAACTTTGGTATGACAGACAAGGAAGGTTGCCATTACTGCATTAGAAGTTTAGTATGAATTAGTATGCTTAAGCATTCCGGTGTACTTCTGGCCAGCTGCTTCTCCTACTAGCACTGGAAAATTCAATGTGGGTAACTAATCTTATAATTTCATATAGATATTGTGTTGCTTTTTTATATATCAGCATTACTCGCTGGAATGAAACAAGAGTTGAAAATACAGAAAATTAAAACTTCTCGTGTCCTGTGTTAGTAGATCTCAGGTCTGTACACTGTAGGCTTTCTGCTTCTTGTATTATTATCCCTACTTATGCAACTGTCCCGGAGGGTGGAGCCTGACCAGAGACAAGTAGATTCGGGGATAGATATTTGGAAGAGAGAGAATTAAATATATGAAATTTGTTCCTCGTCTGTTTGGAAACATACTAGATCTCTACAGACCCTTGGTGAAGGACGGGTAGCTTTATCAAGTGCAGACAGTAAATACTAGGATTCATCACCAAAGATGAGGCTTTCATGAATAGGTAATAAGCTGAGATCAATATATATTTAATTCGTAAACTGGTTAGTTTCCAGAAAGGCTTTCAATTTACTTGAGAAAGCCTGGGAAGAGCTGTTGTGGTTCTCCGATAAAGAATAATTTTGTTTTTCCAGGAAAAAAATAAAAGAACTGCGGGACAAAGACAGGAGGTAAGGAAAAAGGGCACTCTAGAGAATTTGTAAATGACTTCAGCCAAATGTATTAAGGCTAAGGAGCCAGGACTAAGAACATAATGGTCTTTCTGTAAAATAATTGTGGCGATGACTTGACTAGACGTTGTATTGAATCTTACATTTAATACAAGAGTATAATGGTATAATGGTTACAAGAATCCAACAGATTTGCATTGTGAGCTTTCTCCAGGTAATTTCAGCAGAGATAAGGGAAAAAATAAAATGGCCCTCCAACAACAAAAACAATAATAAAAAAACAAGCAGCTCTCTTGGTGTACCCTGTACAAAGAGACAGTCACTGTTTTCATAATGCCCTTATAAGTCTTAGAGACGTTCTAGACATTTTTACAGCTCATCTACTCAGAGTGTGCAAAGCAGACTTGGAAACTGACTGAGGGCTTCAGAGTATGCTCTCGTAATTTTTACCATATCCCGGAAAAACTTGCTGACATGACCTAAGTTATAGAGCCAATGTGGTAAAAGTAAATATCCCACAAATTACTAATTAATGAAAACCTACCTTGAGGTAAGTAATAATATTAGTTTTAAAAACACTAAAATCCATCTTCCGATTTTTCAATTGAAAATACTATTTTAGATATCAATTTATCAAATATGAGAAATAATACTCAGAGTGATTAGGTTTCTCGGATTTCAGAATACATTTTACCGCAGCAAAGCAAAATTTTGAAAGGAAAAACTTTTATGAATGCAATTCATTACTTTTCCCCTTTGGGAGGTCTGATAACTGGAGTGACACCTAAAGTACACGGTGGTTTTCCTCCTCAGGTGAGCATAATGAGCATAATAGGGTAGGAAAGTCTGTCAAGAACTTCCATCAATCAGACATCACAGCTCAAAGTGCTGTGCTAGTGTATACATTTCCTTCAGCCTTCAAGATTGCCATTTTGGTATGCTGAAAGGGGTTCCGTTCATAGCCAGAGACAGAAAGCAACCATGCAAAACTATGGTTTTCAAATTTTGTTGTGCATTTCTAACTAAGCAGTGTTATGATTGCTGAGGAAAAATAAATCTGCTTGCAAGCCGATACTGAATTGCAGGGCTGATGGGAACATTGCCTAACATTCATAACTGTGTATGATGTTTTCTCTAAATTCTAATTTGGAACACAACTGAATTGTACCCCAATAAATTATCCTTGTTTTAGAGTACTGCTCTCTGCCCTCTCTCCCATTTTCATGAAAGTTCCTGAGGCATGTATAATTGTTATCCCCATTTTAGAGATGAAATGCTTAAGACTTAGTGAGTGACAACTTTTAAAGAGCCGCCTATTTGGGACATAAAAGAGCTAAGATCTAAACACCATTTCCTCTTCTCCCAACTTTATTAAAACCCCCTCCATAAGAATAATGTTTTAATAGGAGCAATAAATTAAAATAAAGTATTTCTAAATTTTAAAGCACTATCGGAAAATTATATTTTATGATTGTCAAAATAAGTACCCTTATGTGATGTATAAAAGTAACTAAATGTGAACATTACCCACAAAGGCATATCAATTTTGTTTGGTTTTATTCTTTAATTTTGAGGAAAAATACAGAAAGGTAAAATAAAGGATGGCTTAAGGAGATTTTATTCAATATATGCCAAGAGTTATGAACTGTCTACTCTTGAAAAGATATTGTATCAGAATTCTTGGTTGGTTCAGAGTGACAAGATAAAACTTGGTGGCTTATAAACAACAGAAATGTGTATCTCACAGTTCTGGTTGTCTGCAAGTCCAAGGCCAGGATGTCAGCAGGACTGGATTCCGGTGAGAACCCTCTTCCGGGTTGCAGACTGCAGTGACTCATGGCAGCTTGGTATGGCAGAGAGCACAGTTTCTCTCTGGTGGCTCTTCTTACTGTGCTAAGTCCATGGTAAGGGCTTCACCTTTATCACTTCACCTAATTCTAATTACTTCAGAAAGTTTCTCTTCCTAATATCATCTCATAGTGGGTAAAATCTCAGCATAGGAATTTGGGAGAGGTCACAAACATTCAGAACCTTTATTATACTGAAAAAAATCTAAATATTAAATATTCCAATAAAAAAGTACGGTCCAAATTAATTTTAGCTGCATATCTCACCTAAATATTTTGTTTAGATAAGAAACATGGTATCCATCTGTACCATTTAAAAAAATTAACACTTATAAGCAAATGAGAAAATTCAGCTATTGTATATAATAGCGTAGAGATATTTTATCTCGTTCACAGAATGTACTTGGATTTTTTGAAGGCCTGGAAAATTTTAGTAACACTGAAAGATACAGGGTTGATCATTGATGAGACAATTGTTGAATGTTACTGATTTCCCTAAGAGCTGATGTTTGTACAGGGGCATACTGAAGGAATTTGGCAATGTGAGCGGTAACTGTCAGCTCTGTGATGACTCGATTCTTAAATGCACAATCCTCATTTACTACCAATGGACAGTTTGATCAACATATGTACAGACTTAGTGTGGGCCAAAATTTGTGGCACTTAGTAGGTGCATCGTTCTGCATTAGTGGAACTTTTTTAAAAAAGTTGATTTTTGATATTGATCTTACACACATTTGTATAAACATTAGTGCTGTGTACAATCATTTAATGATGATCTTAGGCAGGAAACAAATCTGCCCTGAAATTGGTATTTTACCCAGAAATCTCTGAGAACTGTATTTTAATATAATTATGTCCTGCCTTTATTTTTCTTATATTTATAGTCCTATATAATATCAATGATTATTGCATCATAGAAGTGACATAAGATTAGTGTTCACGTTTGGATTACACTTTTTCAGAAGATCTTAATGGTGCCATAATCATAGACACAGAAACTCTGCTGAATTTCATTCTTAAGGATTCTTAATAGGAAAATTAATGTGTTGCAAATAAAGTAAGTGTTTATCAATTTATTCATCTCTATGGATGGAAGTGGTCTCCAATTTGTTGACATTTCAATATCTCTTGTTCTAAGGGATTCTGGAAGCTCAAAATCAAAGCAGTACATTATTTACATTCTTAATTCACCTGCTTTTGGGGAAAATGACATTTGTGTATTTTTTTTTTCTTCCAGAGCATATTAATTTCTACATAGGCTGAATTTAGAGCTCGGAGAGCTAATGCAAAATATCACTCTTATTCTGTCACATATAAAGTAACAACATTACAAAATATATATTTATTTGCTAATTGACTTACACAAATAAGCATAAATCATGTAGACTTCAGAATCAATTTTTTAAAAATTAACTTTAAAAAGTATAATAATTCATTTTTTGTTGGGGAGGGTGGCATCCAGTTATCTGAGTTTTACCACATTTAGAGATTCATGTGTTCATCCTCACATAAGGAAATCCATCACTCAAGACCTTCCCTCCTGCTGCCCCATTGTAGTCAAACCCTCGGTGCACCCCTAACCCCTGGCAGCACTGATCTTTTCTCCCTCCTCATGGAATATCCCTTTCCAGAAATGTGTAAAACTGAAATCATACTGTATTAACTTTCTGTGATTGGCTTCTTTAACTTAGCATAATACAATTTAATGTTTTTCCATAACATCGTCTGTGCCAGTATCTATTTTGTTCCTTTTTGTGACTGAATAGTATTCCAACAAATGGATGTACAGTGGATGTATGGTGTGCTTGTTCATTTACCTCTTAAGGACATTTAGCTTATCTCCAGTTTTTGGTGGTTAAATAATGGTTCCATAAACATTTATGTATAGGTTTTTGCATGATATAATTTTTGTTTATCTAGGCAGGATTTCTGAATCATATTTGTTTTGTTTTATAAGACACTGCCAAACTGACTGTACCATTTTCCATACTAACCAAAAATATGTGAGATACTGTTGAGTTCCTCTACATCCCTGCCAACATTTGTTAATATTGTATATGTCAGACGTTGTTTTGTTGTTGTTTTATTTTAGCCACTTTGATAGGTAAACAGTAGCTTCCCATTGTGGTTTTAAGTTGTATTTACCAAATCACTAATGATTTTATGTACATCTTCATATACTTACTTCTCATCAATTTAGTTTAATTGATGAAGTGACTTTTCAGTTTTTTGCTTCTATTTTTACTGTTTTATGTGGCTGCATTTTTTAATTCTGAGAGTTTTTGTATGTTCTGAATACAAGACTTTTGCTAGATAAGAAATTTGCAAATATCTCTCCCAACCTAACAATTTGTCCTTTACTAGCTTTTTGCATCATATATTGCATGCATATTAAGATCAATAAAAACATTTAGAGTTTATGAAGTAATAATCTATTTTTCTCTAAATGTTGCTTCATTCACATAATTCTATTCATGGAGAATTAATGTGTAGGTTTGAAATTTGCATCACTTTATAAGTTGTATAACTAAAGGTTAATTGCTTTAATATCATTGGCCTTTAATTAACTTGCAAACAAACTAGAATGGCAATAGTTATAAAGTATAGGTCTTTTGAACTAAGGTATTTAAAGGCACTTAGAACAATGTGTAGCTTTTGAAGGGAAGCAGAGTTTGTCACTTCAAGCAGAGGAAGGATTTTTCATGAAACTGTACTAAGACAACTGGCCATTCACATGCAAATTAATTAATTAATTAATTAAGACACTTTACACTGTGCATAAAACTAACTAAAATCATTCATATACCTAAATACAAAAGCTAAAACTATAAAATATTTAAAAGAACACATATCACAAAATGATCATGAATTAGACAAAGAATTCTCAGAGAAACTACTGAAAGCATGATTCTTAAGAAAAAGTAATGATAATTTGAACCTTATCAAAATCAAAACTTTTTACCCTTCAAAATACACCAGTATGAGAATGAAATAATAAGCCACAGATAGGGGAACAACTATTACGAAACGGACATCTGATAAAGGAAATATTTTCATAATGTATGAAGAACTGTTCTAATTCAATAATTAGATGACAAACAAACCAATTAAAATGAGAAAAGATTAAGTATACATTTCACACGAGGACAGTTTTTAACTAAACATAACTTTATACATAATGACTTTAATTTATTTTATTTTTTTAACATTTACCATATTTTCTTTAAGACCTAGATGCCTTCTGTTGAGACCTGATAAAGCATATTTCTTGAGCTTTTATTTTAAAGAAACAGCACATTATTCTATTTTGCATACAGAATTCTCGCTATAGTATGTGGCTAGCTGGCTTTCCCAGGCAGATCTAGTTACTCCGAAATGCTAGTTTTGCAATATCTGAATTTCATTGAGTTGGGGATACAGAAAATGTGCTTCTTGCTTCATTGACTCCCCTTTCATGAAAAAAGCTACAAAGGATAACTTCGTAATTTATGGTTTCTGACATTAGATATGATTGTCAAAAATTCATTAGGAAGGAGTGGGCAGTGTGGATAAGAGACCCTTCTATGACACGACCTCCGTGTGGCCCAGGAACTGGACCTAGGCCAGAACAGATTGCTTACTGGTTTGCTGCAACCTCCAGTTACAGACTCTGTAACCGATGTTCATCACAATGTAAATCAGCACTTCTACCCTGACTGTTCTACACACTGATTCTTAGACTAGGCCATTGTCCTGACTTAGTCAAGCATATGATTTTCTGTACCTGATAGCATTCTGGTACTAGGACCGGGGACTGTCCCCACTACCCTTTCTACTCTGTGTAATTTGTTGTTGCCTGTTGTCTGCCAAGCAACACAGAAATATTCACTTTGCCTTGCAGGTATCCAAGATGTGCCACTTATATAAGTTTCCCTTAATAAACTCTGTTAGCAGCTAAATTAGAGTGGCCTTACTCTTTACACAGTCTTTTTCTGTCCTTTGATTATGGAGGTAGCATTTCAGGCTCAGGTGTTTCCCTGGGTTTGCCTGCACTAACAGACAGTTGTGGTAAACTGTCTAGTGTTGTCATCTAGCGAATGGGTGGCCATTATTCAGCTCTGCCAGAGTTGCAAAGGGAAAATGTGTAATCTTGTCACTTTTCTGCAAAGAGTCCATATCTGAAATAGCTTGATATTTGAGCACAGATTCAATTAAACACACATAAATACACACACACACACATGCTGCTTTTATTTTGACCTATCCTCCATGACTCACATAACTCCCATTTATTTATTAGCCACAGTAAAAAATGAGATTTTTGTAGATAGTTACTTAAAATATAGATTTTTATTACTTTGAAGTTTCAAAAGAGTCTGAATTTTGTTGTCTCTTGAGAGAGAATACCCGGAGCAATAACTAAATGAAAATATCACTCAAAGCAATATTTTGCAGCCAATAATGCAAATTATGAACGAATATGACCAAACTGTTTTTGCAACTCAGAAGAGAAAATGCTTGGCTGGGAGCAATGCAACAAAAAATATAATCAAAAAGCAAATTAATCAATTGCTTGAAGCTTCCTTCTAGAAAAGTTTGAAAATTGCCTTGATAAGTACATTTCACAAACTAGATGAAAACTTGGCAAAGCCCTGCAAGTAAATAACTGTCATGTGTCAAAGAGCATAGTCGGGCTCCCAAAACATCAGCTTAGGACACAACTATCCAAGGTACAAATGCATTTAAAAGTTCTTCAAACATGCTTAAAACAGATAAGAAAACTAAGATCGGACTAATCTTTACAAGGAGATAAAACAGTGATTACATCCACTATGCCCACTTGTCCATTTCTACTTATTATATTCATATTGACAACTTATAAAGCTGATAATCAACAAAATGCTTGATTAATAAAAAGAGTTATGTGAAAAAAAGAAAAAAATGTTTAAAACATGAATGTCTGTAGAGAAACTGGGGAAAAAAATGAATGTCTGTATAGAAACTTATTAAACCGTTGATGTCCAGAAAATTATTAATAATATTCCAACTCTCATTTATTTGCTTTGTTATAATTTTAAGGGTGGAAATTTAAAGACATGCCTTACATGTTCTGTTTTTCAGTACTTAAAAATACACAAAATGCTTCTATGTTGCTTCAGATAAATTTAAATTCCTTAAATATTTAAGATAAAATAGTAATATTTAACTCTTGAAAGAGTGGTAACATATGGCATACACTGAGTATGGAATGATCAATTGCAATGTTATATGTGGTAGAAGTTAGTCATTGAGAAGGTAAGTTAACTTAGCCATCCTCTAGTGTTATCAAGATTCAATCTCTGCCTGGCAAGAAAATGGATCTTTTCTCTATCACATCAGCTGATTTTTCTGGTGTGGTGGATTTTACAATTCCACGTTTACTGATAATTTTGTTTTGTTTTGTTTTTATGGTTGATTTATTTAATTATTTGGAACAGAGTTGTGATGGTTTGAACTCTTTTGGGAGAAGTTTCTGTGAGTCTACTAGAGGCAGATAGCACTAGGAAAACCCAAGTGTCCTTAGTAGCAGGTAAGGGTAGCATGAAGATGGCGTATCCAGAGATGTCTGTGTTATCTCTTTATAGAAAGAAATTGTCTCCCATTCATTGTACAGGTTATTCCTGAGTGACTGCAATTACTCCTCAGTAACTATTTTAGCAACTATTTTACTTGAGGCTCTCTGCTAGGAAATTAAGTTAGAAAGGTCCTCCTGACTGTCAATGTAATTAAAATTGTACTACCTGCCTCCACACAGAGAAAGACAGCATCATGTGATTCTTATTTTAAAAGTGATAAAAAGACCTACTTTATTGAGTGTTTGAGTGTTTCTAAACCAACTTCTCAACGGATACACCATAGTATCAAAAATCTGAATTTATATATTTAGTATGTGTTCATGTGATTATATATACAGGGGTTGGCACAAGTAGGTTTACAGTTGTTGGTGTGGGAAAAGACATTCAAGTTATGATGATTATAACAGCTTTATTAACTCAAAAGAATACTCCTCATAACTGTAAACTTACTTGTGCCCTCCCCATATTCATATATAGTGTGTGTGATATATAGGTGAACTATATATATGTGTATATGTACAAGATATGTTACATATGTATGACTGAGTGCAGTCACTGTCTAGTCTAGGATACAAGCAGCAAGAGCCTTTGTCAGGTGGGTATCAAGCAATAAAAACTGAATCAAGGAGACTGGTAAGAAATGCATAGTGCCCAATTTAATCACCCGGTGTCTTCAGTGGTAAGTTCACGACAATGACATGGACAACCATGTGGTGATTGCTGGGGTGAGACAGGTATAAGGGCAATAAATGGTAATTGGAAAAAAAATTTTAAAAGGCTTCCATTAAAGGCTATATAAATAAAAAATCTTTATAATTTTCAAAGATTTACATACCTAGTGGGGGTTAAATTAAGCTGTGTAAACCAGAAACAATATTTTGTGGTATTTTTTCCTATTATGCGTCTGGAGTTAGATTTAAATTGCTAGAATATTATTTTTAAGTGATAATATTGAAAAATAAATTCTAATTTCCCACAGGTTGCTATTGATTGATCTCATAGAAAGAA
>PVKM010021822.1:0-22288 GCA_004027735.1 Carollia perspicillata | reverse complement strand
CTCCAGCTGAAGCGGCAGAGACTCAAGTGCCAAAAGTCACTCTCTCTCTGTTTGCCTCCTCAGTTCCCTGAAATCTGGTGTCTTGCTGGGTAGCTGGCCAGGTATTCACATTCTTAGTGACTCGGAGGAGACAGAAGCCTTGGCAAAGCAGCAATAACACACACAGACAGACAGACAGACACACAGACAGACACACACACACACACACCCATCACTTCGGCCCTCTACAGTGGAAATCAGTGGATGACAGAGGATTGGCGAGAACTGTGAACAGTAGGGCCAATGAGATGACACGGTGCAGGAACGGGCGGCGGGGCAGCTAAAAAGAAGAGCAGTCCCAGGGGAAGCCGACAGAGGGAAACAACGGCAGCTCCCAGAGCCCACCGGAGCAGGAAGCAGAGGCGGGGGGTGGGGTCGGGGGGCACTGATCAGCACAGACAGGGGACCAAGGCAGAAAGCACCTGACTTGGAGAGAAGGGGAAAGCAGTGTCTTTGCTTAGTGAGGATGGGACAGTCACACACCCTGTCTCCCCTCCCCAGTGTGACTGGTGTGTTCCGTTAACCTCTTTGAGAGCCTGACCCAACATGAAAAACCTCTCCAGCCTTTAGTTTGTAAGCAAACCCATTCATCATTTCCAGTGTAAGTGTATTTGAACGTCGGCAGCAAATCGTTTTTCATGGAAATGAACTAGATCGACCTGAGGGACTTTACCTCCTGCCTGTGGATGCTGGGCGCGAAGGCAGAGGTTAAAATGGGTCGTGGAATGGACACAATCAAACTGGGTGGAAATCCTGGTCCTGCCACGTGCAGTTCGGCCTCGGGTAGCTTCTTCATGTCTCCGCACCTCAGCCTTCTCATCTGGGCGGCGGGACACGGTGTGCCCGGTTCCTCCTCCTGTACTGGCCAATTCCGGAACTCAGAGAGCTCTGAAAAACACATGTTTCCTAAGCTTGTGTGAAATTCATTCGATGGCAAAACCTGACTTGAACTGATGTGAAACTTCATATAGTTTTATTTATATCATTAAGCCTAATTACCCATATGTTTGCCTCAGAAGTATCAGTGTGTTGGATTACGGATGCTGTCCCAGACCTTTCGGTGAGGGTGGGGGGTGTTGTGAATGATACATCATATGCACAGGTGTGTCTCTCAGAAATGTGGGCAATGCGGAAGCCTACCCAGGATCTGGGGGAAGTCTGGATAAGGGATTGGGGACCTGCTCCTTGGGGGTTGCTAAGGAAGATGAGTGTGAGGTGTGTGCAATAATGCCTGGCACTTTGTAAATACTCAGGAAATACAAACTATAGAATTTATAACCAAAAGCACTTGAATAAGGAGTGTAGGGGGAGGGAGAGGGTTCTGCAGCGGGTGGGACTTGAGTATTGTACTAAGGAGGCAGGACTTTGTTTTGTAAATGAAGGAAACACTTGAAACATTTTGAGGAAGTGAAAAGTATCAGATCTCCTTGAGAAAGTGGGCTCCAGCGGGGGTCACAGTGTGCTGGCTGGCTGGTTTGGTGTGAGGGAGAGTCACCTCGCAGGGCAATCCGATCGTAAATTCCTAACTAGGCAGCTCGAGTGGGTAGCACACCCCAGGCACATAACTTTTTAATAGAAGGTTTATCTTTGCCTTAAGCAAGCCCTGCCCATTCCTTCTGTGTGTCTGAGTTAACACACCTATGAAATGCCTCTTTCCAGACCCCTCGTTATAATGGGCGAACCACCCTTTCACACCCCTCCCGATCCTGCAGCCCAGGGCCTGCCTTGCTTTCTCCCACCGTCATGTAATATTCTCTCCCTCCCCCACCCCCAAAGAAACTGCAAACCTCTTAGTCTCTGGAGCATTTGAGATTTTACTCCTTGACATATGTGTTCAGTTTGGCTCAAATGAACTCTTATAAGCATTCTCTCAGGCATGGACCTTCTTACATCGACAGGAGCGATTCTGCTCTTGCCCTTGTCACCCTGGCGTTCGCCCAGGGAAAACTCAAACTCTGAAGCTCCTACTGCCTTCCCACCATGTTCCTGCTGGCGCTGTGGAGTTGCAACCCGGAGACTAAAGCCAAGGGAAATGTTCCAGATCTACACCATCACCAGGGCAGGAAAGGAAAGAAGGTCTGACATGGGACATACTCCCATGGACACACTCCCATCCACAGGTGGTGGGCCCTGAGGGAAGAAGGCTGGAGGTTGGAGCCAGAGAGTCCTCAGTCCTAGCCCCGCCCTCCCTGGTGGGGGTTACTGGGCCTCAGTTTCTTAACTGCAGGTTCTACCGTGCTCGTGATATGCATTCTGCATGGGCCCGGTACTCGGGAGTTGCTCGACAAGAGACTGGCAGCCAGACGCGTGCACACACCGTGCACTGAGTGACTACCAGACACGGTTCTGCTTCTGCCTTTCCCCGAATTGACCAGGGCTCCCCAGAGGAAAGGTTAAAGCCTTCTCTTTCCTGCAAAAGTGAGGCTAAGAGGCCAAGCAGGAGGGGCTCTGCACCGGGAAGAGTTCCAAGCCCACAGTAGTGGGAGCGAAGCCTGGGCGCTTCTCACCTGTGCGTCTCTTTGGATCCTGTGATTCAAAGGATCAGACATTCGCAATGTCAGGTCAGGGATTACTTGGTGGTTTGTGAATACACAGATGATCAGTGAGGCTCCTTCTCACCCTCAAATCAGTTTTTGGTTGGATTACTAAACCCTGTTTTGACTCCACCCCTTTTAAAAGGAATAATTTTAAAGTGTACTTGGGAAGAGAGATGTTTAATATCCTTTCATGAAGGAGACCTTTCCCCCAAATTTTCATCTTGTCCCCATACGCCCAAATCAGTACCACCACGAAGAGTAAACAGGTACTCATCACAGAGGAGGCCTTGAGATTACCTCTAGTCAGTGCCTGCTTTTGAACAGTTACATAATCACATTTTCTTCAGACCAGTCAGAGGATTTGAGAGGTGCCAGGTGTAACACATTATCAACCCTCCGGCTTTCCAAAGCACCACTCCCTTCCTCTTTCCTGCCCATTTCGGCTGCAGGCTAGGCTCTCCCCCTTTCCTGTGTACCTCAGGGGCCCGGCTCCTCATTGCAGGTGAGTCACAGCAGCTTGAGAACACACCCCGCAGTGCCTGAGCTCAGCGTGAAGAGGCTTCCGGGACCTCCCTTCACATGGTGGCTCCCCATGAGCGCACTCCCATCTCTTCAGAGCAGGAGGGGTCCACAGGCAGACCAGCCGTGTGGTCGGGGCGCCAACAGAGCTGGGGCGACAGAGGGAAGGATGGAGAATGAACCTGGGAGAAAGGAAAGGGAACTTTCTGGAAGAAAGTTGGCATTTGATTGATTTTTTAAAGCATCAAAGTTTAAAATAAATATCAATGAGCACATATTGGCATAAATAACTAACTAGGAGGGGGATCCCCCAAAAAAGAATTACCTTGTGGAGGGTAGGCCCCTTGTGGTAGAAGCTGCCCCACTAGGTGAGTGTTCTAGGAACCTGTCCGTAGCAGTGTACCAGCTGGCGTTGTTGTGGGTAGTGGTGTTAGGTTTCAGTGAAAATTTTTTTTGAAGACTCTTTCAACGAGTTTGCCCATTTCATGATGGGTGACTTACAAATGCACCTGCCCACACTGCGCTGAGTGTTCGGCAGTTTTAGATGAGATAATACATGCTACCACATGGGTGGACCTTGAAAACCCTATGCTACCCTTAGCCAAACACAAAGGACAAATAATACATGACTCCACTTAAATGAGGTGCCTAAAATAGGCAAATTCACAGCAACAGAAAGTAGAATAGTTACCAGGGGCTGGCAGAGGGGAAAATGAGTAAGTTACTGTTAGTGAGCACAGCGTTCTCTTGGGGCGATGAGGCAGTTCTGGAGATTGATAGTAGTGAGAGTCGCACATTACGAATGTGCTTAATACCACCGAGTTGTATGTTAAAATGATTAAAGTGGTAAATTTTATGTTACGTGTATCTTATCATAATAAAAAAGATACCAAATGCGTGTAAAAGAATTAGATGAGATGATAAAAAGCTCCATAAAGCCCTGGCCCATAGTGAACACTCAGATACCATTAACTTCCTCCTTCATTAAGGTTTTAGAAAATAGGATTATTGTACAGTTGTTGAGTGTGATTTTTGATTGTGGTAGCCACATACAATTTTTATAATTAACCACATTTTTAACCCCACTATGGCCTAGTTTCAACACTTACTTTTACCCTATGTGACCATTATGACTGAATGATGAATTTTAAAAAAATATTAAGTTCAGATGCCCTGTATGAGTATTTCTGTTTGAAGTAACAGACGAAACTGAAATTGATTGCAAGACTTAGAATGCCACTCTGCGGGGACCTGCCCGTGGCTCTGGAAGCAGCTTCACAGACTCGATCGCAACTGCACCGCAGTTCTGTTCGTTCCTGGCACGTGTTCCTCCCCAGGTCTTCCCAGTCACTTCTGACCCTTTCTCCACTGCCACCGCCACTGCTTCCATCACTCCCACCACATCCAGCCAAGGTCCCCTGAGCCACGTCGGGGGGTAATTTCACACCTTGACTCACCACCTAGGTTTGGCAATGCTGTGTGGCCACTGTAGATGAACTTGAAAATCACTCTCAGTGCTGTGATGACATCTTGCTGCTGCCTGATCGAATGGCCAAACTCTGCTAACATGCTGACACGCAGCTGCTGCCGTTTCCTTGCCCTTATCACTCAGCCCCCGTTCTGTGATGAGTCTCCTGGTGAGACTTTCATGCTCAGCCTTTTTGGTAAATGAGGCTTGCCTGCAGGGCCAAAGCCTTGGACGCTAGGTGAGACACTTGTCTTGCAGAAGGCTTCTTTATCATGGGTTTCTGTAATGCAACATTGTATTATTTTGCATTCTAGCTTTGGTTTTGTAATCACTGATTACATAATGAATTTTGATTCTGTGCCTGCAAAATCGGTTTGCACTGTGAAAAACGCAGGAGAGGATACAGCTGCTTTAGAATACACAGTGAAGGAGGCTCTGTGCTCACACCTCCCGGCGCCTCCCCCACCACCATTCCTGCCAATGTCAAGGAGCTCAGTCTCCGCCCTGGCTGGCGTTGCTCAGTGGATTAAGAAGCTCCGTCTCCCATCGTACTGCACTTTGTGGGGATGGCAGTGACACAGCAGGACACCTCCTTCGCTTTTGCACACACTGTAGCAGATCCTAGGGTGATTTGAAAAAAAATTTTATTGAGCTAATATTGGCATATGACATTATACAGTATTAGTTTCAGGTATACAATATAATTCAATATTTGTATATATTAAGTGGTCACCACAGTAAGTCTAGTTACCATCCATAACCATACAATTGACCCTCTTAACCCATTTCCGCCCCCCCACCCCCCTGCCCCTCTGGCAACCAACAACCTGTTCTCTGTATCGATGAATTTTGTTTGTCCATTTGTTTGTTTTGTCTTGTTAGATTCCACATGTAACTGAAATCATACAGTATTTGTCTTGCTCTGTTTGACTTAGTTTACTTAGCGTAATAATCTCAAAGTCCATCCATTGTCACAAATGGCAGGAATTCCTTCTTTTTTATAGCTGAGGAATATTCCATTGTATGTGTGTACGACGTCTGTCTGGTAAAAGTCCAGCCATTGTTAATATAATGAGAATGGTTTACATGATTTTTTTTTTTTACAAAAGCAGCCACAGGTTAATACATAGACACTTGAACGAATGTGACTGTGTTCCAATAAAACTAATTTTACAAAAAGAGGTGGCTGGCTGGATTGGGCCCTTGGGCAGTAGTTTGCCAGCCACTCTTCTTGCAGAATAGTATACAAGGTCTGTCCGGAAAAAGTCCAACCATTGTTAATACAATGAGAATGGTTTGTATGACATCCATGTAACCTGGCAGCCAAGGAGAGTGGACTGAAATGAGCCTGTGTGAACAATGAGGATTTCACTGTACCAGTCAGTGGGGTGGTAGATGCTGTTGAGTGAGCATGTGTACTGTGTGGCTGTTGTGTTCAAAATGAATGAGTAAAGCAATGAATCTGCACCAGATTTTGTGTTAAGCTTGAACATTCTTCTGTGGAACATTCTTCTGTTCAATTAATTGAGAAGGCTTTCAGGGACAGTGCAATGAGTGCAGTGCAAATAAAAGTGTGGCACAAACACTTCAAAGATGGTCGAGAATCTGTTGAAAGTGATCCATGTTGTGGAAAGCCTGCAACAAGCAGAACACCTGGGAATGTTGAACGTGTACGGGCTGCCATCGACAAAGACTGGCCACCGACAGTGTGAGAACTAGAAGCTGATCAGGGGATTGATTCCAAAAACTACTGTGTCCGAGATTTTGATGCAGGATCTTGGCATGAAACGTGTCGTGGCAGAAATCGTTCCGCAGCTTCTGCTACCAGAGCAGAGGGACATCGTGCTGCAGTTGCTAAGGATGATGCTGGGAGAACTGTGTGAGGTCCCAGGGGGCCCACTTTGAAGGGGACTGAGGTGTCATTGTTTTATGTGCAATGTTTCTTGTATCTTGTATCTTCAATAAGTGTCTCTTTTTCCTATTACATGGACAGCTACCTTCTGGACAGACCATATACAACTATATCTGTGTGTGTGTGTGTGTGTGTGTGTGTGCCCACTGTAGAATATATATATATATCTTCATTATCCATTCACCCATCTGTGGACACTTGGGTTGTGTGTATACCTTGGCTATTGTGAATAATGCTGCAATAAACGTAGGGGTGAATCTGAAGTTATTTTTTTAATAAAATGTAAAAAATAAATAAAAAATAAAATTATTTTTTGTTTTCTTTGGATAAATACCCAGAAGTGGAATAGCTAGATTACGTGGTAGTTCTATTTGTAATGAATGCCTCTCGCTTCCATTTCTTCCCTAATTGCCCTGACGAGGAGTCCCAGTACTATGTGCAATAAAAGTGGCAGGAGTGGTCAGTTTGTCTTGTTCCTGATCATAGAGGAAAGGTTTTCAGGTTTTCACTGTTGAGTTTGATGTTGGCTATGAGTTTGTCATATATGGCCTTTATTATATTGAGGTACATTGTCTCTATACTGACTGTGTTGAGAATTTTTATCGTAAGTAGATGTCGAATTTTGTCAAGTGCTTTTTCTGAATCGACAGAGAGGATCATATGATATTTATCCTTCATTTTGTCAGTGCATCACGTTGATTGATGTGCAAATGTTGAACCATACTTGCATTCCCTGGAATGAATCCCACTTGATTACAGTATATGATCCTTTTTCTATATTGTTGAATTCAGCTTGCTAACATTTTGTTGAAAGTTTTTGAATCTTTGTTCACCAGGGATGTTGGCCTGTAATTTTCTTATCTTGTGTTGTTCTTGTCTGGGTTTTTTTTTTTAAGATTTTATTTATTGTTCAGTTTTAGAGAAGGGGAAGGGAGGGAGAAGTAGAGGGAGAGAAACAGATCAGTTGCCTCTCTCGTGCACCCAACTGAGGGACACGGCTTGCAACCCAGGCCTGTGCCCTGACCAGGAATCGAACTGACAACCTTTCAGTTTGTAGCCGACCCACTGAGCCACACCAGTCAGGGCTCTTGTCTGGTTTTGATAGCAGGATAATACTGGCCTTGTAAAATGAGTTTGGAAGGGTTCTCTCCTCTTCAATTTTCTGGAAGAGCTTGAGAAGGATACGTATTAAATATTCTTTAAGTGTTTGGTAGAATTCACCAGTGAAGCTGTCTGGTCCTGGACTTTTGCTTGTTGAGAGGTTTTTGGTTACTGAATCAATCTCCCTATTAGTAATTGGTCTATTCAGATTATCTATTACTTCATGGTTCAGTCTTGGAAGACTGTATGTTTTAGGAATTTATCCATTTCTTCGACATTGTCCAATTTGTTGGCAGGTAATTGATTATGGTAGTCTTTTAAGATCCTCCATAGTTCTGTGGTATCAGCTGTAACTTCTCCTTCATTTCTGATTTTATTTATTTAAATCATCTCTTTTTCTAGGTGAATCTAGCTAAAGGTTTTAGGATGATTTGCAATTTGTCATTTTGTAAAACATCAGTTACCTCTAGTGGGTCTAACTCCCTCTGCCTCACTCGTCTCCAAGAGCTAGGAAGTTTGTGTTCTTGGCTCCAAGATTAGGGTTGCCAGATAAAATACATGACTCCCAATTAAATTTCAATTGAAGGTAAATAATAAATAATTTTAGTAAGTGTGTCCTAAATATTGTATGGGATGTACTTATGCTAAAACAATTATTCATTATTTATCTGCAATTCAGATTTAACTGGGCAACATCTTATTTTTATTTGCTGAATCTGCCTTGAGACCAGACTCTTGTCATTGTCCTGTCCTAGGGTCTGTCCTTGTAAGACTCCGATAACATATTCTGCCAGGAAGCCTGAGACAGAATGAGGCGAAGGGAGAATTTTAATCACATTTGGCTTTGTGTTCTTATCTAGCTCCAAGTATCACAGATATGCATTAAATTCATAAATAAATTAAAAGCTTTCATTTGGACAGCTAAGGTTTAGACCATTTTTATCCCCAAACTTCAGTAAGATTGGAGGAAGGATGTTGTGAAGAGGAAGGAATGACCCAGGGATCAGGAGGCCTGGTCCCTTATTCCAGGTCCAGGGGCCAAGGCAAGGGGTTCTCTCTTTAGTCTTTATTTGAGCACTTAAACGTTTAGATTAAATTATCTCTTGGGTTTCTTCCAGGGCCAAAAATTCTATGATCTTAGCTTCAAAAGGTCTTTAAAAATATATGTTTATTTATTTTTAGAGGGGCAAGGAGCGAGAAAGAGAGAGAGAGAGAAACATCAATGTGTGGTTGCCTCTTGCACACCCCACACTGGGGACCTGGCCCACAACCCAAGCCTGTGCCCTGACTGGGAATCGAACCAGCAACTGACCCCTTGCTTCACAGGCTGGCTCCCAATCCACTGAGCCACACCAGCCAGGGCTCGCTTCAAAAGATCTTAAACATCCAAGTATGTTATTGAAAATCACAATATTAGATTAAAAATTTGTAAACATCAGAAAATATTTATTTATCCTTATAATTTCTAATAAGTTGCTTACTAAATTTCCACCTGAGAAGAGTATGTTTTGGCATCCTCAGAACTCTTGCTATTACATTCAATATTTGGTGCAAACTTTTTACATAGTTAGTATCCAAGTACAAGATTTGCTTGTCATTTTAATAAATTTTCCATACATCTCTCATTCTTAAATGACTTTGATAAAATACAGCATTCTAAATGGAAGCAGCAATATGGACTCGAGTCATTCATAGTTACTCTAAGGAGAGATAATTATGATATTGGGTAAAGGAAGATACTTTATGGAAACATTTTTAATTTAGGCCCAAAATACATGCTAAGGAAAAGGGCACTCTGGTGAGCATACTACTCATTCCTTTCAAGTAGATTCAACAAACACGCTCATTCCTTGGTCCGTCCCACACACTCCTCTGGCTTCCAAAATCTCCACGTTCACAGTCATTTCTCCTCTGAGTGTCACAACCAAGTTCCCAACTCCCCACTAGAAATCTTCACCCAGATGTACCACAAGCACCCCAAGCTCAGTAAGCCGAAACACAACTCCCACTATCCTCACCTCACAACCTGCTCTATTGGTCACCTCAGTCTTGGCTAATGCTATTATTATCCACCACCATTATTATTGTTAGCACGTGCTAGTCTGGTAATTACCCAGACCCTGAATCCACAGGTTACCAAATCCACTCAGTTCTACCTCCTGAATGTCCTCCTGAATTTATGTCCCCTTCACTCACTCTACGGCCACTGCCTTAGTGCAAGCCTGCTCACCTGGACTACTGCAGGTAGTGGTCTTCCGGACCTCTCCCACCCATCTGCCCAGAGACAGAGTAATATTCCCAAAATACGGCCCAGGTCGTCCTAACCTTTGCTTACAACAGCCCTGCACCGCCCAGAGAAAGCCCGAACTCTTTCACAGGGCGCATATGCCCTTTCCACTTCCGACCGCGGCTGGTGGCTCCAACTTCCTCTCCCTCCTCCACACTGGAACGCCCAGCAGTTTGCCATTTCCCCAGCCCATTAACTCCTTCCTAGGTTGCCTATGCCAATCCCTTTACAAAAATATCCCTCCCTCATTTTTTCCAGCTGGCAAATTTCTACTGTCCTTCAAGACTTAGTGCTGGTGTCCCCCTGGGCAGGCTTCTCTGCCGAGTCCCCTTACTCCACCACAAGCGCAGTCAATGACTCCTCCCCCTGTAATGCCTCGGCTCAATGTTTATACCTTAATTGCACTGCTCACCCTTTGCCGTAAAATTATTTTTCACCTGCTTCCTCTATTAAACTAAGAACTCTTTGAAGATAGGGCCATGGCTTATTTGGCTTTGCATCCCTAGAACCTAGCAAAGGGAACAAGGCAAGTACTCCATAAACACGTGTGGGCAGGGTGGGGAGAGGAGGATGGGTAAATGAAATAAAAAAAAGAGGTGGCATTTTTAGATACATGTTGTGCTAAATGCTTTGTCTCATTTATTTCCTGTAACAACTTTATAGAGGAAGATACAACTATTAGCTTCATTTTATAGATTAGGAAACCAAGAGTTTAAGTAGCTTGCCCAAGTCCACATAATAAATAAGAGACAGAGCCCACACCTGACGTTCGTTCTTCCAGATTCCTTCCACTCAATTCTGTGTGGGTATCAATGAGCAGAGAAGGGTCAAACGTCAGGAGGTATTGCGGGGGCACAGTGAGGAGCAGGGATATGCTACAGGTCAGACAATATGTTTCTCAATTGTTAGAAACTCATTACTACTTCAGTATTCTATGGATCCCACTTAAATTTCAAGCTTCCCAGTCTTTATGTGGACTTTTAAAATTGTTTATTACTATGAAATATTTGCTCTTACAGAAAAAGTGCATAAAGCATATGTATGGTTTAAGAATAGCTATTGTGTGTGTAACCTCCACCCATGTCAGGAAATAGAACTGCAGGGCCCCAGCGCCTTGTGTCCCCGTCTCTCCCCGGAACACTGGATGGACCGCTGTCCTGACTCCTGGGGTCACTGTTTCCTTGCTTTTCCTCATTGCTTTGTCATATACACGGATATAGATGTAGATACAGGTGTGCAGACTTACGATTTTTTTATGATTGAGCAAAAGTGATCTGCATTTGGTAGAGACAGAACTTTGAATTTTGATCTTTTCCTGGCTCGTGTTAGGTGGTGTGAAGATCTTTCGTGATGCTGGGGGAGCACGGTGCGGACACTTCCCAGTCAGCCACACAGTCATGAGCATGGACAACCGATGTTCCGTAGCGTAGTGCTTCATGAACTGAATCTTCGACCACGGTACTTTCAGTTTATGACAGGGCTGTTAGAACATTACCCCATCACAGATAGATAGATGATAGATAGACAGATAGACAGATAGGTAGACAATAGATGGATAGAGATGCTCCTCAATTTATGGTGGGTTTATGTTCTAATAGCCCCATCATAAATTGAGGAGCATCTCTATCTATTATCTATCTATCTATCTGTCTGTCTGTCTGTCTGTCTTCCAGTAGTTTTCTATTGCTACTATATCAATTACCACAAATTTAGTGGCTTAAAATCATTCTACAGTTCTAGGTCAGAAGTCTAACATGCCTCTGCAGGGCTGTGTTCCTTCTAAAGGTTCTAGGAGAGAGTCTGTTATCTTGACTTTTCCCGCTTTTAGAGGCCGCCTGGGTTCCTGGACTTGTGGCCCTTCCTCCACTTTCAAAGCCAATGACAGGACACCCCTTCTCTCTGCCTTTCCGTTCTCTTCTCTCCGTGACTCTGATTCTCCCAGCACCCCTTAAAGGACTCCCATGATGGCACTGGGCTCGACTGGGTGACCCAGAATGATCTCCCTGTCCCCAGGTCAACCGAATCATATTTGCCGAATTCCTTTTGCCTGAAGGTAACAGATTCATAGGTTCCAAGGATTATTAGGTCACGGCATCTTTGGGGGAATTATTTAGTTTATCCCAACCCCTAAATAATTGCCTTTAGTTATGTCTGTTTTTGAACTTTACATGCATGGAATCATATTGTATGTATTTTTTTGCTCATTTAAGGAAATTATTTACATGGTGGAGTTTTAAACTACCATCTCATTTATATTGGTCTCATCTACTATGTGTTGCCTTTTCTTTCCTTTCTTTCAGTCTTGGATTATTAAAAAAAATTTAAAAAAAATTATTCCACTTTTTTCTTCCTACTGGTGTGGAAATGATATATTCTCTTTTTTTAGTGATTTTCCTAGAAGTTAACATGCATCCTTAACTTAAAGTCTGAAAAGAATCAATGACTTTACCTTTCTCCCACATAGTTCAAAGACCTTCAAACATTTTACTTTTACTTACCCTTACCGACATGTTATTGTTGTCAGATATTTTAATTTTATCTTGTTTTCATTGTTGTAAGTTTTGCCCTTCAGGACGTTGTTATTGTTGTTTCATACAGTTAGATCTAGCCATATATTTACCTCTTGTTTTTTGCTCTTTCTTCTTCCATCTCGGGTCTGTCTTGGGAGATCACTTGTATTCTACCTAAAGAAAAGGCTTCAGATTACAGTGCCTTGGTGGCAAACCCTTTCTTCTTTGATTTGTCTAAGAACGACTTTATTTTGACCTCACTCTTGAAAGATTCTTTTGCTGGGTGTAGAATTCTAGGTCGGCAATTATTCAGGTGCATTGACGGTTTCATTCCACTGGCTTCTGGCTTCCTTTCCCATTTCCTTTGTTACCGTTGCCTCTGGTTTGTTCAAGTTTCACAGTGATGAGTCTAGGTATAGATTTAAATTTTTTTCCTGCTTATTATTCTGGATTCTGTGGATTGATGTCTTTGAACAGTTCTGAAAAATTTGTAGCCATTATCTCTTCCAATATTATTTTTCTCCAAGCCCTTCTCTTTTCTCCTTTTGGGAGTCTGATGAAATGAGTGTTAGACATTTCACTGTGTTCTCCATGTCTCTTAGCTTCTCTTTTCTATTTGCTATATTGTTGTCTCTCTGTTCTGTGTGCTGAATAATTTCTTCTGACCTATGTTTTAGTTCTCTAATTTTCTCTTTTGTTGCGTCTAAACTGCTTAAACATGTCTATTGAGTTTTTAATTTTGGTTATTGTATTTTTATATTTTGAGAAGTTCTATTTGGTTCTTTCTCAACCTTCTAGGTCATTTTTATCATTTCCTTTTGTGTATACATATTTTCTATTTTTCTATGGATTTAGTAAGCATAGTTGCTTTTATAAACTCAGTCTAATAATTTCAAAATCTGAAGTCATGGAGGTCTTTTTTTCCCAATTCTCATTCTGGATGGTTTATGTCATTTGTAGGTTTAGTGTTTTGTTTTACGGGTTTTTTTTTTTACTGTGTGTTGCCCATTGTTCTTAAAATTTTGTTTACAGGGATTCTGTGAAGCCTAGGACACACTAATTTCCTCCAGAAAGAACTTGGTTTTGCCCCTGCTGGGCTCACAGGGGCACTTTAAATTCACAACTTGAGAGGGTTTTTATGATTTTATAGTTTTATTATTTGTTTATTTACTCACTCACCAAAACAATGTCAATTTGGAAGCTGTGAAAGCACCAGTAAAGTTGTAACTTTTCAGAGTGGTTCCCTACATCACCACCTCTCCGGCTCTGCCCCTTGTAAAGGGCAACCTTTCCTGGGCCAGAGGGTAGAGGCACGCTTAGTTTGTTTCACCCTTTCCCTGAGGTTTGACCCACGTTAGTGATGGGAGGGGTGGGCCCTGGGCTTTGATTCTGTCCTCCTGTCCTGAGAAGCCCTCAGAACCCAAAGTCAAGTTTGCCCAAATTGACAAACGTCCTTAGTTCAAAAACAGCTTGAGGAGGCCACTGAAGTTTCGGAGATCTTGTTTTTCCTTCGATTTTGGATTTTCACTTCCTACTATCCTGCCAGGTCTCTGATGCTTTTAAGAAGTCACAAAATTTCTAGTCGGCACTTTTGGTTGTTTCTAGTAGGAGCTTGGTCCGATCCCTATCCTGCCTTATTCCTGGAAATGGAGGTTCTTCCCTGATCTTCCTAGGTTTGGTTGGGCTGCACACTTACGAACTAGAAAACCAACATGACCTGCTTGCTCTAGGCAAGTTATGTGGAAGAACAAACATATGGTTTTAAGGTCTTCAGGAAAAGGAGTATTGCCAGGTTCCCTTAAATAGACTGTAACAATTGAATTGCATAAGACTTTGAAGGAACATATCTGAAATTTTCCAAATAAACGTTTTCCAGGAAAATTTAACTTTCTAACCACTACTAAATTATTTTAAATTGCAGCACATTATCCAGAAATTACTTTCCCAACAAACTCAACTACCCAAGAATCCAAGAATAAGTGTAAAATGACTTTACCTAGTTTAATTAGATGGCAAAAGGTTCCTCACCTAATTGAATGTACTTTATTCATCAAAAGGTCCCCAAAGCCTCATCGAGAGCTTATTAACTATTATTTCATATATAATTCAAAGAAGCCTCCTTCTCTGGTTTCTAGCCCATAAACCTCTAGAAACAATAACTCGAAATACACATTTTGAAAAACAGGTTCATGATAAGAGCCAGGGTGGCGCCTGACAGCTCCACCAGCAGAGAGAAGACGAGACTGTAAAAATCTGCCTAAAAACTCAAGAGGAGGCGCATAGGCGACATTTAGCCCAGCACCCGGCAGCTCGTGGGAGGCTCGCCGCTCCCCCCACCACACAGCGTGCCGACAGCTGTGCTCTCGTGCTGCTCTCTCGGCAGCTTGGAACCACGGAGGCTGTTCGAGAAGGCAGAGAGGTAGGTAAGGCCTTTAATCCATTTGCTAGGTTTATAAGTGACTGAAATTAAACATTAATTTATAATAAAACTTGTTTTCTGATTTAGAGAATCTCACTCACCAGCAGGATCCAGTAAATAAGAATTTCTGTACATAGCCTCTTAACACTCAATTTCCCTCTGAGAGTGACTCCAGAAAACTCAGAGCTTATAAATGCCCTAAATATACCATTAAGTCTTCTGGCTTTCGGTCTAGGAGTTAAAATGGGAACTTAGAAAACACTGAGTTCCGAAATAGGAACTTAAGAGAAAACAACTACAGTGGCCATGCTCGAAAGATTCAGAAGGGCCTGCCTGGCTTTACTTCAGAGCAGTCTACTCCGGGCAGGCTGTGTAGATACAGAGCAGAGAACTTTTATCAGAGCAAATGGAAATGTCAAGATTGAGTAATCAGCGTTCCAAGGGTACATGGGGAAGGAGAAGTAAGGGGAATGAGAGGAAAAATGCTCCCAGATGGCCCTGCTTTTATTTATCTCCCATTCAGGTCAAATGATGCTGTCCCTGCCAGAAGCAAGGCGCTCAACTCATGCATTTTGGACCCAACCAAAACGTGCGCCCTGTTTCTGTGGTGTTAGAGTCATCGCTTGAAAGGTTTCAGGCTTCGCTAATCTCGTGAGATGAGATGATGAGTTTTAGTATCATTCTCATGATTATATCGGCAGTACCATTCCGGAGTCTCAAAAGCTG
Organism: Carollia perspicillata; assembly: GCA_004027735.1. Lineage (NCBI taxonomy): Eukaryota > Metazoa > Chordata > Mammalia > Chiroptera > Phyllostomidae > Carollia > Carollia perspicillata. The sequence goes on along the minus strand of PVKM010021822.1, from coordinate 6,770 downwards.
GGAAACCCCAGACACCTGTTTATTGTGAGATGCTGGCGAGGTCATAGCCTTCCAGTGTAATTCCCTGTATTTTTTTTCTTAGTATTTATCATACCAACTCGACCTTTAAAGTAGTATTTTATATTTATAATTTTTTTTTTAATTCCACAGAGTTAACAACTGAACTGGGGGAGGAAAGGGCTTTTGTTTTGTTTGGAATCGGCAAGTAAGTTTCATTTTGCAAGCCAATGTGGGCTGATTTGCTGGAAAGCCACGTTTTGAAGAATAACAAAGCTACTTCCAGGCTCGGGAGGAAAGAGCACTAGGACCCACCAGCGATACTGCCCAGCGCAGGAGAGGGAGTGCCACGGGCCTGTCACGCATTCGTTACCCTTGGCTTAGGGCAACGAATATTTATCGAAAGCCTGTCACATGCCACGCAATGTGCTTTGGGTTCGTTTGTGATTTCTTGAAGGCACCCTAAGAACTGGCCCGTGTAGCTCTTCTCTCTGCGCTCCCCGGCCCTCACTTCTTTACCAGCGGATCCCGGCTGAAGCCACAAGGGGAGAGGCTACTGTCTTGTGGCATCTGAATGAGCCAAGGAGGAGCCGCACAGTGAGCCCTCCCTGGGCTCACACATACTAACAAGGGCAGGAATGGCCCATAACCAGCAGCAATTATTTTTAAAAGGCATAAGCTCTGTGAGTAGTGTCGAGAACCAGAATAATCTGAGGTTTGTGAAATGCTCAACAAAAGAGATTTTTACAAGCTACATTTGGAGCATAAGGGCCAATCAAGTAGGACTAGGATACCTTTCTTGGAAGAGATATGTAATGCTAGTAGATTATAAGAAAAAAATTACCAAATTGTTTCCCTCTATTTAAGGTGTTTCTCATAGGGGGTACATCGGAACCACCGACAGTGTTAAAATGTATATTCTCAGGCCCCATCGCAAATTCACTAAGCCAGAATCTCTGAGAAAGGCTGGGATGTGCAATTTTAACAGGCTCTGCCTCCTGCAGGACATGCTGATGTCCTCTAAAGATTTAAAGCCACTGCTGTTAAGGACAGAACAATAGCTATAAGGAAATGAAGCTCGAGATAAATGAGGAAGTGGCAAGAGAGTACCAGCTGCTTCGAATGAGTGAAATTCTTCAAAACTTGTGAAATAAATACATCCAGGATAATGAAGTAACTTGCAAATGTGATCACACAAACATCAATATTAGTCTTGAAGAAATCTTGGAGAATGGCAGAAGTACTAGAAGCTTAGAGTTAGGCAAATATCGGTTGCCATTTCACAGCAAAAAGAGGGGTTCAAAAAATATTAAACTGTCAGTTTTATGTGAATTCCTAGCAAGACTTGAAAAGGGGTAACAAACAGTGCTTGTAAGCACATAAAAATGGAGTGTTGATCATTAAGAGGCAGCTAGGAGTCACCCCAAATAGATCTGTATGTGTCTTTTATTTTAAGCTGCATCAATCCCTTGTTGACTATATTCAAGTTATAAATTATAAATAAGAAACTCCACATACTAAACTGACCTCAATTCTTTTTTCTTCCTTCCTTCCTTTTTTTTTTTTGATAAGTCTACTAGAACAGTAGAATAATGAACTTAGCTTGTGTCGGGTTGTTAGGCATTTGACAAAATGTCTCATGATGGGCATTGGGCAAGATGGAGAAATCTGGGAAAACTGATAGGATTAACCATTAATATTTATTGAGAACCTAATATGTGTCAGAAACTGTGTTGTTTTGTGACTACTAATTTGTTCAATCCTCAACCCATCCCTACAAAGTAAAAACAACTGTCCCATTTTCTAGATAAGGAAACTGAGCAGAGATTCATCAGGTAACTCACCCAGGGTCATGCGGCCAGGACGTGGTGGAGCCGGGGTTTCTGCAGTCTGCTCCGAGATCAAAGCTGGGGTGCCTCACAACTGCACTGCACCCCCTGTGAAAGGAGTCACAGCCGAATAAGATGCCGTCTAGACAGAGTTGACCTGTGGCCTCGTGCCAACCTGAGGGATTCACTAATGGCTGTGTGAGTCCACGAAATTGTCCCGAAGGTGCTCTACATTTTTATTAGTGACTTGGATAGAGGTATAGATATTGGGCTTATCAAATTTATAGATAGCAGAAAGCAAGAGGGAAGGATAGTTAATATGACAAATGAGAGAATCATGATTCAGAATGAAGTTGGCAGGTGGGAATAACAGACTGGAATGCACAAATGAAATGTAATAAGGACTTTGGTAAAATTCTATACCCTGCTTTCAAAAGTAAGTGTAGTTAGGATTGCCCAGGTAAAGAGCAAAAGAAAAAAAAAGTATAAACCTAGGAGATTAATTAGATCCACTGATAGAGTCTCCTATAGATTGAGTTCAAAATGAAAATGTGCAGCAACTACATAATGACCCCGTGTACTTTTATGTCTGACTGAGCCCTGGACCCACACCCTCCCAAAGCTGAAGTACCTGGTTCGTCCACATGCAAATGGGGGACCGCCTGGTCCTCCAGCTGCCGCCTTGCCTCGCATCCTCTCCATCCTAACTGCCCATCTCCGCCCCTTCTACCAGTCTGAATGAATGTTTCTTCTTTAACTCTGTGGTTGTTGGACTTCCACACAGTTAGATTTTCTGGCAGTTCTGGTTGGTTTTTGTTTTTAAATCTGTTGTTGTCTTTCTTTCAGTTGTGCAAGGAAGCAAAGTGTATCTACCTATGCCTCCATCTTGCCCAGAAGTCTACAAGCTATGTTTGGACCATCAAGACAAATCAAGTAGGACTAGGATACATTTCTTGGAAGAGATATGTAATACTAACAGATTATAAGAAAAATATAATTACCAAATTATTTCCCATTATTTTCCTCTATTTAAGGTGTTTCTCACAGGGTGGTACATCAGAATCACCCAGAGTGTTTGTTAAAATGTATAGTCCCAGGCCCCACCTCAGATTTACCAAGCCCCCGTCTGTGAGAGGAGGCTGGGAACATGCATTTTAGCAGGCTCTGCCTCCTCCAAGAGATGCTGATAAATATAACAGAAATAAGTAGGTTCTTATTCAGCACTTAGTCTTACAAAATGTGCTTCACTTCAGAATTTGGTATACATGTTTTATTTTTCCAAACACAATCATCCTCCAGGAATGTCAGTTATGCAATTATTTCTTTAAATAGTTCTTTCAACGATTTTCTTCCAAGCCAGTAACTCCCTTCTCCTCCCCCCAACCAGAAGTTCTAATGCTGGTGCCTTCCTACCTTTTCTGGTGTCAAAGAGGGTTTCAGAAAACAACCAAGATCATATTACCTCCTGAAATGGTCCTTAGATTATTTGCTGAGTGAAACATTGATGGCTTGCCATTGTCCATTGTATTGGGCTGGCCAAAACGTGGGATGTTTTTTGTTTCTGTAAGATGGCTCTAGTAGTGCTTAGTTGTCTTTAACTTTACTCGAAACAATTTTGTTAGATTTTATTGTGACAGTTCTCATATCAGTGTGCATTTTTAAAAAGCTCATCAAATTGGTGAATTTTTGTGTAGCCATTTTAATATTGAAAATGGAAGAAAATACACATTTTCAGCATATTATGCTTCATTATTTCAAGAAAGGTAAAAAATGCAACTGAAATGCAAAAAAAAGTTTTGTGCAGTGTATGGAGAAGGTGCTGTGACTGATGGAGCGTGTCAGAGTGGTTCGCGGGGGTTTCGTGCTGGAGGTTTCTTGCTGGACGGTGCTCCACAGCACATGTGTGTCGGCCACATCGACATCTTACCTGTCACCCGGCCAACAGCAATTATAAGACACCATTAATTGGAACAAGCATCCTAATTTCAGAGATGTTAAATGTGATAAGATATACATCAAAGAATCCAAATGTTCAGCAATTATGCTTTACTTGCAAGTTGAACCCCATCCAAACTTTGGGATCCATGCTATCCCATAACGAGGGAAGTTCAAGAGGTTCTTACATTCAAGGATTTAATAGTCTCAGCCCTTTCTACTCTGCTATAGCCTAACCTACTCATTCATAATTTTGCCAGGAGAAGAATTTGAATCTTCAGTTTCCAGGCAGGGGTATGAGTTAGTTGCTGAGATGGAGAGTGGCTTTGGCTAACATCCATTGCCCCGCCCCAGTGTGTATCCTGTTCTTCATCCCTCATGGCATGGGCAGCGTCATCACACACCCACCACAGTCCCCCCGGAAATGACTGGTCATTCATTTGGGTATTTCCAAGCAACATAGAATGCCTCTCTCATTGTGTTGGCCAAAAAGTCCGTATGGTCTTTTCTGTAAAACCAAAGGCACATTTTTCATTTTCACCAATAACTTTATTGATTTGCATATTTTGAATATGCTGGCTATCTCCCTTGTGCTATGATGTTGATTGTTCTCAATGTTTTGATTCAATCACTGTCAACTTTAGCTGGTCTACCTGACTGTGGAGCACCGTCCAGTGAGAAATCTCCGGCACGAAACTTCACAAACCACTTTGACACGTTCGATCAGTCACAGCACCTTCTCCATACACTGCACAAATCTTATTTTGTGTTTCAGTTGTCTTTTTACATTGCTTGAAATAATAAAGCATAATATGCCAAAAATGTTGTGTATTTTCTTCCATCTTTGATATTAACATGGCCACACAAAAAATTCACCAATTTTGATAAGTTTTCTTTTTAAATGCATGCTGAGCCCTGCTGCTGTGCCTCAGTGGATTGAGTCCCAGCCTGCAAACCAAAGGGTCACCTGTAACTGAAGGGTTGCCCAACTGAAACACAAAACAAGGGTTCAATTCCCAGTCTAGGTTACATGCCTGGGTTCTGGGCCAAGTCCACAGTAGGGGTTGTATGAGAGGCAACCACAGATTGATGTTTCCTTCTCTTTCTACCTCCCTTCACCTCTCTAAAATAAAATCAATCAATCAATCAATCAATCAATAAATAAATGCATGCTGACATGACAGCTGTCACAATACAGTCTAACAAAATACTTTCAAATGAAGTTAAACACAACTAAACACTACCAGAGCCATCTTACAGAAAAAAAACAATGAACTTTTGGCCAACCCAATATTATAGTGAAGAGCATAAAACTTGAACTCAGGCTGACTTGGTTCCCACTCTGACACTAGCTGTGTGATCTTGGCTGAGTTCGCCTCGCTAAGCTGCGATGTCCTCGTCGCTAAACTAGAGGCTGCCATAATGATTGCTATTAAATAAGACAGCGTGTGCGGAATGCTGAACACCATGCCTGGCATGTGTAGGAAGTGAATAATCAGTGGTGCACCAGAGTCAGGTTCAGATGGAGTGAGGCTTTGAATGTGAGAAGCTAGATAATAACTGTAGTGGAAGATGACATGGGAGATTATTTTTATAATATTCGTGTGGAAAAGGCTTTTCTAAATATATTTGTGAAGAAGAAGGAAAAAAACCCAAAATGAAAATTGATACGTTTGACCAGTTAAAAAAATAAAATTTCCACATAGAAAAAAATAACATAAACAAAGTGAACAAATGATAAACTGGAAAAAAGTAGTTGTAGCATATAACACCAAGAGTTATTTTCCTTATATAAATATCTTCTAGAAATCAACCAGGAAAAGAACCTTAAACTGATTGAAAGGTTTTCAAAGGCTATATAATAGAAATATAAATTGCTCCTAAATGAGAAGATGTTCAACCCCTTTTGCAAGAAAAGAAGTCAGGCAGACAAACCCAAAACCGCGGTACGCGACCCAGCTTCTCTGCCCTTCCTCCGACACCGCCCCTTGCCCGCCACCAGGACCTCTGCTCACTGGGAAGCGCAGGGTCTTCCTCACGCGGCCTCTCTCCACCTGGGACTCCCTCTCTTGCCTCCTTCTAGGAGCTCCCACCGAATGTGAGAGCTTTGACAAAGGAAAGACTGGCCCCTAGCTTCCAGTTCTGCAGATTCTAGACTGGCTCCCTGCAGTGAGGACTGAGTTCTGAACAGAAGATTTTCAAACTCTTGTTTTTATGTCATACTGAGTCCAAATCCAGGGAGCAACAGTCTGTAATATTCTGCACCAATCAGGCCACTGTAGAGTAAAATGTTCTGCTCTTGGATAAAAGGCAGTGCATTCAAAGGATGGCAGCCAGCAGGGTGAGGGGTACTGAAACCATGTCACTCAGGAAACAGTTGAAGGAACTGAGAATGTTAGGGTTTAGGGGGAGCTTACCAGAAGAAAATATAGTCGTACTCCAACAGGTGAAGGGCTGTCTGTTTCGAGAGTGGATCAGGCTTGCTGGCTGCAGCAACCAAAAGCAGAACTTGGGAGGAAGGTAGAGTCACTGGGAGAAGATCGGATAAACTTCAGCTTGTTAAAAATGAAATGAGAGCCTTTTAAGGGAGTCCCCTTTCTGTAGCTGGACATATTCAAACAAATGGTGAATGACGGACTTTGAGGGAGAAATCCTTCTCAGAGAGGCTACCACTGGCCAGCGTAAGATCGATCTCTCTCTCTCCCTCTCTCTCTGACACACACACACACACCATTCTCTCTCTCCTATACTTTTTCTTTCTCCTTAGCATATATCCATGCCCAGTATCCTCTATATCTTACCTTTTTATCATCTGCCTGCAGCTGAATGGAACCTCGTGGAGGTGAAGGACTGTACCTGCTCTATTTGTTGCTGTTCCATGGCTTAGGACATGCTTGCCACATAGTAGGCATTCACTACTGAATGAAGGAATAAATGAATGAATGAATGATCAGGGGTCACTGTAGAAGGAAACCCAGCCTGGGGTAGTTAGTGGGTCTGGTTGCAGTG